>JAAAKO020069383.1:0-23995 GCA_010015015.2 Bolitophila cinerea | reverse complement strand
ATTTTTATGTCCATTGTCTGAGCGTGCGAGCACAATTCGTCCGGAATGGTACAATTATGTAAACTTTTGGCTTCTTTGTAAGTTACTTGAAGTGGTCGCGTATATATATATATATATGAGTACGTGAGCGCTCTTAATGTTTGACATACGCGGTTGTACTATATTATAAACACGTATATTTTAAATTATAATATATATATTATGTATGCGAGTATGTGTGTGTGCGTCGCGACCAAAAATTAGCATTTCTTTGGACGTATACATTTTATTGCAATTAATTATAATCCATTTATAAGCAGTTAATACAATTAAACCACCTTTTGACTTTTGTCTTATTCTTGACCTATTTAATAGAAGTATAAAAATGTGATATAGTTAAAATGGCACAATAAATATAATTATTTTATTTGGGGTATCCGGGTGCGCTTAAGAGTGTTGCATTATGTAATATTTAGAAACTCATTCTTCTATAAGCGAGTATAAATGTATTGTATTGTATATTTATATACACGTAATTATTTGAGCTCTTAAAACCATGTTTGCAGATTTAAAAATAAAAATTATACTAGAAAAAAGTAATGTTTTAAATAAAGCTTTTACGTACACTGTAAATTATGAATACACTGACAGTTACAGTTACAGTTTTCTATTCATACTTCAATGACAAGGATTCTTAAGATCATCAAGAAGTTTTTTTCAGTCTCACAAATATAAAGTATATAAAAAATATTTATAAAAATATATATTTATATTTATATATATATATAAATCATAAATGTTATTAAAAACGTTTATCCTCATTATTTTTAATTGTATACAATAAATTTCATTATTTAAATTCGCATTAATTTATTATTTTCAAAAAAACGTAATTATAATTTAAGATGTACACAGCGTTTAGTAGCTGTAAAATCAATAATCTTGCAATTTTATAAATAATCGGACGAACGAAACGAAAAGGGTTTAAGACTGTATTAATATTCTTTTACAACTTCACAAAAATTTAATTGACTACTTTTTCGAAAAATAATAGTTTCCATTCAAACATGTGCAAAAATAGTCGGTAAAATTATCATTATCATGTTTACAGAATACTACTGCTAGAATGGTGCGCTATCAGTTCGCCATCAGTGCGCTGAGATTAGACTATGATGGAATCATCAAAAATGTCATGTACGGGACGCTTTTAAACACGTTTTTCTAAAACTACTAATCATGAATATGTGAGATTATGTTGCAAAACTACTCAGTTATAAACGTCTTTTTAAAGAACAGTGTTTATCTAAAACATATAAAAAATCTCTGTTTTTTGTCAAATATCTTAGTCTAAACATACAATTAAAACCAATTTCAAAACAAAGCACTTAATTTGCATAAAAAAGGATTGAATTTTAAGAAAATTACTAAACTCTTATTTTTACAAGCTATTTGATTAGCTTGAAAAAAATAAGATTTTAGTTATATATATGTAAAATAAGTGGTTTTAATGTTTTGATTTCTTTGAATACGCATTTTATAAAGCTTTCTTATATACATATTCAAATGACTAATCTTAAACTAAATAAATGTAAGTTAAAAACATAAACTACGAAAATAAATGTGACACACATATTTGTTTCCCAAAAACACAAAATTGTAACTTAGGTCATTTTTAATTTCTTCGGATTGCACACACTCATTTCAATCATTCCGTTTTTATGAGTATTTGTCTCAGAGATCCAACTGGTTGTGTTTAAGCTTGTATATAAATGAATAAAATTTAAACACTTATACTCGCATATACTATAACACGCATTATATTAGGCTGTATATTACTAAAACGAGCCGCAAGCATATAAAAATGATAACAGTATTCTCAAAAACAAGAGTGTGAGTCATACGCTCACAGAGTGTTTTAATTATTGCCATCACACGATTCAAGACTAAGATATATTTACTCGAATTTAAAAACTGCGATCACACGCACTTAAACGGTGCGTGAATGAAGAACGCATTTCATTGAAGTTGTTGTTGGGATATTTGTATCTAACTGTGGCATATAAAACCATATAGCATACCGAGTATAATAATTTAATGCGGTGACGCGTAAATAATAATGCGCTAAGTGATCTCGGACGCAAAAGCTAAGTGATAGTGAGAGTGTTGGCACTTTAGCAAGCCGCACGCGCAGCAGCAGGCAGACGAAAACAACATCAAAAAATGATCGTCATCATAAAGCTTTGTATTTATTTATAAACAATATATATATATAAATATATATATAAAATATTTGCGGAAAACCCCGCAATAAATATAACATAACACGTTTTTGATATAAATAAACATATAGAATGTCTACCCTCCTTGAATTCACGTTTTATGAAAACATTATGCAATCGATAGAAATGCACGTTTTTTCAAGTAAATACAATTTTAATGAATAATGCAGTTCTTATTTATTTATTTATTTATTGTGCCCATTAAATGTTTTATGCATAGCACAATTTCTTCGAACTTCGTACTGCGGCACACATCAATACGTCATATTGCGTAGACTTTAATTAGATTTAATATTTTATTGGAAAGAAAATCAATAAATATGTACTATAGTACGACGTGTATTTTTATGTGTGTGTGTCAGAGGTATTGTTTTGGTTCCAAGTTCTTTTCTCAGTATATGATGTATGAATATTGTTAAATAAATTAAACTTAGAAAACATCCTACGTACGTACAATAATCTTATTGCAGGCTTAAGATGTACGCGCTATTTTATTCAGTACAATTCGATTGAATCGAAATCACCAGACTTTGATTGACGACTCATTTAGAAGTCGCAAACGATCAAGAAACACCGCTCGATTCGTGATGCATTTTAGTTTGTATATATAAACGTGTATATTGTATGTGCTATTATGTGTAAAAACAGAAATACTTCATAACAACGAATGAAGACTTCAAAGTTACAAAAGTCCAAGTCATTGTGAAACAATTGTGCGGCACCCTCGATGATACAGAAACACCGAGATCACCGAGAATAGGCAGCAAGCAGCATCTTGTTAGATACTATATATACTGACAGAATGCAGACGTCTTACATGCATTTAATATATTGTATTCAATTTGTAAAGTATGCATGAAACGGCAAAATATAATGGATGTTTGTTGTTGTTGTATTAGTATTATTTATTAATTATCGAACAATAACTAATTGATTTGTTATGAAATCATAACTAAGGCGTATTCTTTCGGTTTCTTTGTATTTTAAATTTTTAATATATATACAGAAACAAATATATATATATTTATATATTTTTTTTTTGGGAATTTTTAAAGTGGCTGTAAAGTTTGAATTAAGAGATTAAAAAAATATGCCTATTTGCCTTGTAAAATCTGTTAGAGTCAGATCAGGGCAATTTAGGACTCCTAACAATTGGAGATGTTTAGCGATGGCAAATGCTCGAGCGATAAAAATTTAAGCCGCACATAAACTATGATCTGACATCTGACCAATCATCTGAACCCGTAAAAATTATATGTCTGGGTTGGCCGTATCGTAAACAGGCCCCTATTTGATGTATATCAGATAGGATGGAAATAGAATTTATAGTAAATTTTTTCACTTATTCATTTGTTTAAATAATGAAAATATAAAGATTTTTTTTAGATTGGCTATATAATTTTAGAGTATTGAAAGTAATAATTTTAGCTATTGCTTAGCTAATAAATTCATTTGTGCAATTAAAAATTCTGATCGTTTTTAAAATCATCCAAATTTAATTGAAGCAAATTGATTTGTTTTTTAAAAAAAATATATTTTAAATAAATTTGTCAAAATAATATTTTGGTCAAATATTATTATAATACAAATTATAGAACTTTGCCAGATATTATACTTTATCTTCGTATTTTATAATAACTGATTCTAATACTAGAGCTAATGCTATTTGTATGGACATAATCACACTACATTTTTTCAGTACGTCTATACTCATTTGGTTTTTAATAAAGCATTGTTTACCAAGTTTATTAATAAAACCAATTTTGATCATGGCCGATTCTGTGAAAGTCTTTAATCTTTTATACAAGAGGTCATTTCTGTGTTGGGTTTTTCTAGATGAATTTTGTCAGAATTACGATCGAACTGGTTTGGATATCCTAATAAAAAATGTGAATAACACATTATAAAATCTTTTTGAAAAATGTCATGCATATTGTATTTGAACTTGGGACTTGGCGTAGACCATTATACTACAGCTACCAAATGTTTTTTTTAAATAATTTAGAAGTAAGGTGTGGGTTAAAATAAATCAAAAAACCTAAATAAAACCTTACTGAGAAGTTTTTTTAAATATGTGTAAAATAGATAAAAATACTTTGCATCTTTAGTCTTTCGATGCATATTTTTATTTTATAAGGCGAGAATATATTTTTTTAATTCCATTGTGGACCCAACCGATTTTGTTGATGAGTGCTAAATTTGTAGCTGCTAGATTTTACTATATACTTACATCGTATTTATTTGGCCTCATTGTACCCATTTATTTTTTATAAAGTCACATTCGGTTACGATGCCGTGTATACCAATCCAGCTTGCGGGAACACCGTTTTCACTTAAGCGGAACATATAATAATCAAAATTATTATTTGTGCGCAGATTAGCCTCCAAATACATATGCAAATGCCGTTGTTAGACCACTTTATCCAAAAATAATCCAATTGCGATGCGCTTCGACTGTTGAGTCGCGATGAAATCGCGAGATGTTATAGAGATTAATGCGACATAAAAGTCACGACACAATAAAAACAATATCGTTTATTATATATCTAACGATAGACACAGATACACTACTCACTTGGCCGTTGTTGTAACCGCTTAAGACTTTTGCGAAGATACTCGGTGAGATGACCATAAAAAACAGAACACATAGATATTGTTAATCTTCAGATTTGCACTTATAGAATCAACTAGAGACAGCAAAGAAAAACGACAGATTCAATTTTGCGATCAGTCTAGCGCGCACCCGTTTAAATATACTGATTGCTGACAAAAAAAACACACCAATTATCTTTATCTCGCGGAATTACCACTATCGCAAAAAAAGTGTGCTCGAGATTAGGACAGTATATACAACGCTTGAACACACACATACACAATACACCATACATACATATATTTATATATATGTACGAAGAAATCGAAGCTGATGCTGCAGGGTGCGGGTCAGGAATTCACGACCTGTTCTATATATTTTCTTGGTCGACCTTAAATGGCCTAATTAACACCGTTTCGCTGCACACTCTTTAATTCACACGTTTTCACGTTTTTTTTTACCGCACTCGCATTTACTATTTTATTATTGTTTTGGCGTACATATGCACACATACACACTTAGTTCGGATGCACTTGTGATTTCTTACACTGAGTACTGCACATGCGACGATGCTTTAACGTTGTTTATCCGACCGGAAAATAATCTATTTACTTCCTTGCTCAAGAAAGTCATATTCCGATCATGCACCAATTACTTGCACATGCAATCACAATTTATAACTGTATAATAATAATAATAATAATATTATCTAATAATAATATATTTATTATATTGCGATTGTATTTTATTTTTTTTTAGTTTGCCTCACAAATCCACATTCACTGAAATTTCCACAACGAAGTTTGCAGTTTAGATTTGCATATAAAAAAAATATTATATTTCAATTAATTTCGATATCGATAAGGAAAATTTGAAAACTCGTTCGCTACGTTCGGAAAAAGCGCACGCACACAAATGAACTCGATACGTTCTCGACGAAGCGCGCGCTACGACTAGTATTGCGAGACTAACTGAAAATTATTTTCTTCCAGAGCTAATGCTAAACCCCCCGTGTGCCGTGTGTCGCTTGCTCTTGTGTGTGTGTGTGTGTGAGCTTGAGTATGTGTGTGTGTGAGTATGTGACTGGGTGTGTGTGTGTGTGTGCTGTGTGTGTATACCTCCGCTGGTATATTATGAGATTTCGTATATTATACAGTCTGGCCTCGTCGCAACGGCTTTGACGATATGATGTTAGGTTCAGACGATTTGAAGTTGCGGCAACGCAACGCTGCGCAACGCAGAGGTGGATGAGCGACGCGGTAGAAGCGTTTGAATGCTCAAAACAAATCGATGGTTTGTAAGCAAGCCGAAGCCGCGATAAACGATGATGTGTGTTTTGCTCGAGATTAAAGTTGCTGTAAGCTGTAAGCATAACATCGTATCGTACATTGTAAAATGTAAATAGCACAGACCTAATATTATACAAATACTACTATATATGGTATATACAATATAATATGTAGTTTGCCAAAGTATATTAAATAAATACAAAATTACATGGAATAAGAAATGATAGATTATTAATTTTATATACATAATATTCGACTGGTGGTGCTCAGAAACTTATTTAAAATTATATTTTTTACATTACGCCTCAAGAATTCCGTTAATTTGTACACGTTTTTAATATTAAAAAAATCTCATCTATAGAAAGAGTAAATAAAACTCGAACCGAAAATTCCTCTGGGTGTAAGTTTTCCTTTAAAAATAAATAAATATCGTATCTACGTACTTCGTACTTCGTACGACTTCCTGGTCAATATTCTTACATTCTAATTGCAGGGATTCTTTTAAATAGTCCAAAATGGTATGTTTTTCAGCCACGTCTTGGCCCCATAACTGACGATCAATACATTTTAGAACGTGATTTTTTATTCACTGTTGCTTGCGTTTGCTTTGTGCGATGATGCAGAGTCTTGCTGAAAAGTCCATTACTCAGATCTGCTTTGTTTTTGTGCCCACGGTAATAGAAAAGCTTTCACGGAAAATTGTTTGGTTGATTTTGACTTTTATGGTACCAATTGAGAAATAACCAAGTAGAGATAGATCTTTTTCGTTGATTGCGACCCAAACCATGATTTTTTGAGTTCCTTTAACATAGCTCTCTCAAGTTATCCAAATGGTCGCTTTGAAGTCCTTTTAGCCACACACGATCGCTTTGACTATTCACATATTGCTCATTTCAAAAAGTTTTCTCAACCGAGAAAAACAAATTCGACAATTCGCCTCGGCGGCTGGCACAGGGTAAACAATAGTATGGATCGCGGGTATATGGAGTTATTATGTTATAAACTAAAAAAATAAATAGGCGTGGGTATGCAAGAGATTAAATTAAAAATAATGGCGTAATTTTTTTTAATGTCTCACGGTTGCGCATTGAGCTTAAACTTTTGACAATTTACAATTATTTTCAAAAATTGACACTAAGATAACGTGTCACCTGATGGTTACATCTAATTAAAATATTCGAAGAAAGATTATAGGAAAAAATGTTTAAAAAAATTTCCAATAATAGCCTAATAAATTTATAAAAAGTTGCCCATACATGTTTTTTTAAAAAAAAAACATATTTAAGAATCCACACTGAAAAAGAAAATGATTTCATATATTCATCCTAATATTTACAAAGATTATATTTTTTTTTTTGACACAGCGTAATTTTTTTGTATCGAATTTGGTCCATGTTCTCGAGACTTTTGGTTATTTCAATCAACTTCATCGCGACAAACCGCGCTAGATGCTTCTGTTACGGTTTTTAATGCCCTTTCAAACGCCTGTGAATGGCATAAAAACATTAATAGTTCCCCAAGTTTTGTCCCTGGTTCTGAGACTATTTTTTTATTTGATTGAAGTTAAATGAACGAAACATGGATGGCTCCGTAAAGTTTACTTCTTTCCAGTCCACCAAGTCATAATAGTCTCCAGCATTAAAATTTAGTACAGGGACCTTAAATTTACGACGAAATTGCGGGGGTGATGTCCTTGCTAGAGTTAGAGTTATGCGTTGAAAAGCCAGTTGACCTACGTAGAGACGATTGTCAAACATTATTCCGAGTAAAATGTTTTCACAAAATATCCATTATTCTGTATCGGATCCACAAGCGATTTTATGGAATCAGGAAGAAAACAACTAAATTTAATCACATCGTGATGATGCTTGGCCCTACTGATAATAAAGAACTAGATTTTATCTTTATGTTGAACCAACACCGAGCATATACTTTGACGACAAATGTAGCCAAAATCTTTAAATTATTAGATGGTTTACTGGTTACAACATATTTTGGAAATATCCGATTAGCAGTCGTCAATTATCGAGCATGTGAAATTTTGCCAGGACTCCTTCTCGAGAGATTTTCTGGGCAAAAGCCAGATATAAATCAACACATATATCCTATAGATATTGTTGATCAGTACTATGATCTTTTAGGATTGTAAAAAAACCTTTAAATTACCGGCATGGTAGATTTAGATTTTTTATAAAAAAAATCTATAAAATATATATTTAAAACATTAAAACATCAAACTCCATTTCCTTATTTCTTCGCACCTTTTTGTATATGATCATGTTGTTTACGTTCGGACTTAATGTGGTAGATATTATGTATGTGTGCGTGTTCACGTATTTACTATACTTTTTCGGAAATCAACACTAAATACTCTTTTCTATTGTTGAACCAAATGAATTCACATTTATGCGACTATGATATATTTTTCATTCTAAATCAAATATACTGAATACATAATATATCAGAAAGAAGTATATAAGAAATGCATCTTTAAGAATGAATGAACGATGAGCGAGTATATATAGATGTATAGTATACATATTAAGACCTACGCCTGAAACATGTACAATATAGTATTTGTATATATGTCTGAATATATAGTCTTACGTACGGTGTTGGTGTATTAATGTAACCTGTTTTGGAGCTTAAAGTATGGCATAATGCACTCAATTCATATTCAAAAACAAATGTATGTTATTGAATTATTTTGTAGAGAAAGATTTGTAACGACTCGTCGTGATTTTTTTTATGTATCCACTTGTATTTTGAATATTATATATATATAAGTCCACAGCAACTACAATTTTCACTAGTTAATAATTTAAAACAATATATTTATATGTAAAAATAATAGACAAAAAATGGGTTTAAAAAATCCTGTTATTTTATACAAAAAAAACATATGTGCTTCTAAAAAAATCTAGTGATGGTGTTGGCCGCCTCTGTAAAACTGTAAGCGATAAAATTACGGGCACCCTAGGCATCAAACATCCTTCCTCAGAATCATATTATTTTATGATTCTTATTATCTCCAAACCGCTTACCAATTTATTTTACCTCGAGCCTTGGTCAATTCTCAGGCGAAAAGTAAGATCGAAAAATGCCGTTTCAACTTATTTTGGTTTTGTCTCTCACATGAGTTTCTTCAATACTATATCTTATTTATAGTTTGTTGTTAAATCCTAGGATTAGCAACTGGACTTTTTCAGGCCCATTTTATTTTAAACATAAATAAAAAAACTTTTAGAAATTTTTAATTTACTAAAAATCGATTTTTGTGTCAGAAGCGCTATACATAGCAAATGGTTTCTTTAGGCCCGTTGTATTTTGTAGTGTATTATGTTTGATTTAGAAGGATTGGGTATGAAATTCCGCAACCAAAATCTTGCAGACAAAATTCCGCAGCCAAAATCCTGCAAAAAAAATCTCGCAGCCAAAATCCCGCAAAAATTTACGATTGTATACGCCAAGCGCGAATCTTATTGTAGACGAGCAATTATTTGCATATCGCGGGCGCACTCGCTTCACCCAGTACATACATTCGAAACCTGCAAAATACGGCATCAAGATATGGTGGATCTGCGATGCAAAATCAAACTACCTTTTGAAAGGCCAGATCTACACCGGAAAATTGCCAAATAAATAACGCGAGGTGAACCTAGGTGAAAGAGTCATGCTTGATCTACTGCGCAACTTTTTCACAACTTTACGTTTGGCGGAAAAGTTGATAGAGAGCAGACTAGCTATTGTAGGCACAGTTCGTTCCTATAAGCGTTTCGTCCCAGATGCTTTCAAAAAATACCCCAAACGTCCGTTGTTACAAAGAGTGTTCGGATTTTATAATGAGAAGGTGTCTTTGTGCTCGTATGTCCCAAAAAAATATAAAGCCGTTCTTCTTTTGTCTACACAGCATTATAACTGCAACATTGCAACTAACTACTTTTGTAAGGCTTTTATCTTTTACAAAATATTGGATTGCAACGAAAAAATCTGGCGTTGACACGATGGGCCAAATGGTTTCTGGCTATACGTGGGACGAGGCGATGGCCATTGGCTATGTTTGAAAATTAGGTTAAATGTAACACACAATTCCCTTGTATTTACACCGAGCCTAAATAGGCCCAGTTGCTTCGTTCACCGCTTCAGAATAGTCACTTATCCTAGGGTTAATTATAGGATTGTTGGTAAATTATTTTTAACACCTTTTTATTACGATTGGCCAGGGTGTCGTTTGATTTTTTTTTTTGTCCGAACGTTTGCTAAATTGTATTCAACAGTGAAAATACGGTAACTAAATATTTTGCTAGAAAATGTTATATACTTAACCGAAATATTTTTCAAAAGTCCTACAAAGATTATTTAATCAATTTATGGATTGATTTTAATTTACCAAAAACTAAATTTCTAATCAAGAGTTGTTGACTTGGCCATAATACTAGTATACAAGTAGATCAATGATGGAATATACTTAATGAGTAACAATACAAAACAAACATAATAAACATGTACCCTCAACGTCAATTTAGTAATGAAATGTCAACAAATGCGCACGTAAACTTCGACGCAACTGCGACGGACGTAACGTAACGGCGCTATTCAATTTCTCACACGCACAATTTCCGGAACGCTTGCATACACGTAAATCATATCGAAGAAATATCAATTTATTTTAAAATTAATATTATCAAATTACCAACGCACCTATACTTAATATGTGCATACATAAAAATACAATGAAAGCTACCACAGTCACATAATTGTCACATTAATTAATTCTTATATTTAATATAGTGAAGAGACGATCGATCGCTACAGCGCAGCGCAGCAGCACACAAAGTACTAAGAAAAACAAACTTCTTTTGGAATGTTAATTAAAAATGTGTAGCAGAAAGAATAATAACAGCATAAAATTATAGTCAACTATCATGGATCTTTTATACGGTTAATTTTTATGTCTTAGCCATTGAGTGCAACACGTCATATAAAACACTGAATTTATGACACATGCAGCATAGTTTGGTTGGTTTTTCTGTGCGTATACGAGTATAAGGTATAATATACACCTGAATGGAATTTAATGTGCATTAAACAAAATGAACACAATGTTATGGGCTGTGATAACTCCTGTTTGCACGATATACCTGTGTTTTTGTGTCTGATTATTGTTTTATGTAAGATACGCAGCATGCTGTGGTTAAAATAAAAATCGAATAATAATTAATTTATTTGATTATTCAAGTTCGTTTATAAATTGAATTTGCAAATGATTTTATTGTTATTGCGTTAATATAATCCCGACATTGCATTTAATTATTAACAGAATTCACAGAATTATTAATTATTAAAGAGGTCAATGATAATAAAATATTTACTGGTGAAATAAAAAAAATGAGTTTTAATGTGTTATAAATTGTATCTGACCAAATGTATCAAAGTTATCCGTATAAAAACAGGAAAACTAGGATTTATAAATATAACCTATACCAAAACCACAACTACGCTACCTTTTGCTTTTCCCACTTAATAGATAACAATCCCCACAATCATACCCATTTTTAAATGCTGAAACATCTTTTATTTCTAACCCAATAAATACGCTTTCGTACTGTGCTGTTTACTATATTATTAAATTATTATCTATTTTTGCTCTTTTTAAAAATAAATTGATAATCTTAATTTTTTCTACATTGCGCAAAATTTTTAACAATTTATATTAACTAAAAAAGTTATAGAATTAAGCACTATTTCACAACATACTAGGATTTGTGGCAACACCTCACCAGAATTACTTCCATGACTCCTTTTTTATTTTTGTTTCATTTCGTGAGAGATGTCACGCTTTAAATTAAATATACACCGAAATGTTTATATAATTAATAAATTTATTAACTGTAGACCTGCGCACTGGAGTAGCAGTATTTTGACCATCATTTTTGCGGGTTACACACCGTTTTTATCAAATGTATTTTAATAAACTTTATTTAATGATATAAAACATAGTGAGCCATCACGAGAAAAGTAGGCTTTTCTAAACTCTAAAGTTGTAAAAATGTTTTAAAAATAATAATTTCAATTCTTCTTCTTTCTTTGTAAAAATTATAGGTATTTCTATTATAAAAATAATCGTGTCAGTCTTTGATTTTATAATGCATTGACATAAACGTAAAAAATAATCTATTGTAGACTATAATTCAATACAGATTGGATACATGGTTTAATTCGGAAATTGAAATTTGTATATCAAGTAGAAGATTTTGTATGCCTTATTGTCGCGAATCATTTATCTGCTGGAATTTTTGTAGTCTTTACTGCAGATTTTCTATCTTCTGTATATACCAAGGAATCTTATACCCAATTTATTTAATGTATATACTGGAGATATTCCTATACACGAAAACGTTTACTATAGAAATTTAATAGAGATAAACTTGTATATATTGGTTATAATCAAAGATCTAGTACTACAATGGATGTGCAGATACGAAAAAAATCTGTGCTTTTGCTTCTTATTTATTTTCTATGTGCATAAGGAAATATTGGTAGGTGTGAATCAATTATATATTAAAATTATGCCCTCAAATTTAAAAAAACATAGAACGAAATCGTATTATTAGTATCAATGGTCAAAATATTGTAAACAAATATGCAATCAAACACTTAGGTATTTTATGAATAATTATTTTAAAAAGTCGGTTAATATGAAATGAATTACATCAGACTGTTTCCAGGTTTCTTCAAAAAATTATTCTTTTTTTAACAATTATATAAAGTACGAATAAATTTCTACCACCGACGAAGAGGAACTTTTCTTCAAACTATATTAAATAATTATCAATTTGTTTATAACTTGTCACTTTATATTATCAATATTTTTTACTAGCTTTTTAAAAAAGGTAATTTTAGCTAACAAATAAACAAATAACCAATAAAATAAAAAAATGTCTGCTGAGACTTAGATATAGAAAAAGTTTCCAACGCAGCTGGACTCCAGATTCTGGTGATAATCGCAATGAATTCCCAAAGAACAGGCAGGTAATTCTTTTGCCCATTGTGTGTATAATAAAGTCTCTCTCTTTACATCTGCTATTGTGGTGAATCATAAAAATCTGAAATGAAAAATTTACAAAAAAAAATATTTGATCAAAAAATTAGTTCTTCTAACCGATGCAGTCATCACAGTTTCACATACTTTTTCATGTATATATATGTACATTCATGTAATAAAAATATGTTTTTAATACCGAATCAATATTATGTAATATGACATTTTATTCACTACCCTCGCAAACGATGCGCACACCGGAGAGACCAAAAACTATAAGCAACATGGATTTCAGACAGATTAGTCTCTTTCACAAAATATCAATAACAAAACGTGTCGCGTTAACATTCCATTAAATAATTCAACACTTAACGCCGCCACCGCGCAGCGCACCGTCACAAAAATGAATCATTCTGCGCACAGTTATAATACGAAAATTATAAACTAAAACAAACTTCGCCTATAATGAAATTACAATAATAATCAAAAGTCGCGCATGCCATCGCACGCGCATCGTATCTGGTCGGACCGGATTGTCTGGAAATGCATTATAATTTTAATTTAATAATGATTATCCAGCTTCATACACTATCACAAATTATTACCATATAACATCTCATTTGACAGATGTCATTAATGTCTACTTATCGCATACGTGTCGCGGTGTACCAAAAACATATGACGCGTTTCTCACACATGTATACGTTACGTTACGTTACGTATAAATAATACATGCACGCATGCAATTACATATACAAAAATGCCTTTAGGTTTAGTAACGCAAACGCGCGGTGAGGCTTGCCATAGTCACACGTGTTAACAGTCCTTCTATATAATACTTATTTACACGCTATGTCTAAAATTATCAACCTGTTCCATCGAATCGATGATGGTGCGTGGTCTTAAGGTGTCCGTTTGATAGAGGTTCTATGCGAACAGTTTATATTCAATATCTTTTAATGTATTTAGAAATTTAGATCATGATGCGTGTATTATTATGACGTGTTTGATGACTTGTCAAAACGTTTCAATCAAATGGATACGCGTGCGCAGACATTGAAGCAAACATTTATAGCGTACCTAGGTCATCATTGGGACTTCAGTTCAGATCTATAAAGTCCGCCACGTGCCGCGCCTCGCCGACCCTGCAACAATATTTATGTAGGACTGCTTTCGTTGAGTATACGTTCCAGTCGTCGGCATGTCGGCAAACACATAAACGTTTTCACGACAAACTCGCATACATATATTATGTATATTTATAATATGATATATATACATACATACATATACATTAAATGTATGTATGTGTCATTGCAAATATGTATGTATACGACGCTACGTACGAGTACACTTGTCGTGAGTATTTGCGTTACAGATTTTCGGAAGTACTAAATTTTCAGCGTTGTAATGGAAAAGTTATGTAAAGGAAAAGTGTTCCCTCGGGTTATTTATTTCGAGAAGCAAAAACACAATTCTACGTGCTTGCAAAAACGAATACTTTATTTTGCTTTTTATATTGGTGTCCAAAAGAAAAAAATATGTAATAGAACAACATAATAATACAGAATGCACATGATTTTTGAATAATTTATTTTGTTGGAATAAATGTACGCCTTGTGCTACACGAACATTTGTACGCTATATTTATATTATGTTTTATATTATATTTATATTATTATAATAAATTGCAACTAAGAATTATTTAAAATTTTGACAATACAGTTTTTATATACACGCTTCTATGTGGCGTTTATTAAGCGGAGTATGTAACAATTTGGTCAAAATCGAAGTAAGGCTATTTCGTTGATCTGCATTTAAAACTATATCTCATAGACCAATAATTGCATCTTAAGAGTTGTTCTAGTGTTCAATAAAAATGACTTAATAAGATTATTGTAAATGCATCCGCGGTTCTGTTTATAGCAATAATAAGTCTACTTACGCCACTTTTGCTGTAAAAAGAATGCAGTTTTCTGTTGCAGCTGCATACATTTGTAGAGATTTTACTGTAATATACCGAAAAAACTATTAAAACGGTATTAACATCTATGTAGGCGTTATATTTATTTACTATAATTATAACGCCTACAAGCATAAACAAAATGGTTGAAAGTCAACATAGTACACAGCAGTAAATAACGGAAGAGACATTACCATATAAATTGAAATGCACAGTTCAATTGAGAGTGAATTTGTTCTTGAATCCTGCCAATGTTAGAGTTAAACTCATTTCCACTCAACAAACGCAAATATATTTACATAAAAAAATAACTCACAGAATTTAGCGATAGTGCAGACAACAACGATTAATCTACGTTCAGATACTGTAATATTTGTATACTATATTTTTTTTTTTGTGTACCTAGCAGAAGATTTACCACGTGTATCAAGGAAACGCCAGCGAACAGAGAGGAAGGCGGTAACAAATTAGGAAAGCTCGCAATGCAGGAAAAGCATACACTAACTACAAGAGTGATTATGTTGCAAATAAGCAGGTCATCAACTTTGACTACAAGTGCAAGAAAAAATGTGCACAAAACTTTTCAAAGTCTTCTCGTAAGACTGTCTTCGACAATTTCGGGAAAATGGGGTCATTTTCAATGCAGAACGCATATTTGTGTGGACATGTGCAGCAATCAACTCCTCGTATGAAACGACGGCGTTCTGCTTCTAACCAGCGAAAGCATAATACTAATACTTAAGTTTAAGCGAAACAGTAGCGTGATCGATAACGCAAGAAATTGTTTCTTAAAATATTGCAGGTATCAAAGGACGGTAAATGAGAACTCTTCAAAAAGTTGCAGTTGGAAAACATCCTGGCACTGACGGTCCAAAGTCCAAAGAAAGTGTTAGTGATTTTCGATCATATTTCGTAATTTCCAGCTTACCAATCGCAATAGCGATATAGCAGGGAATATGAATGTTCAAATTATGTTCAACTTTTACATTGAGTACTGCGAACAAATAAATTAATTGCCAGTTATGGAGTATATTTACCGACGAATATTCAACAATTCGTTTAATTTACACTTTCACACGCCATCGAAGGATACGTGTTCGAAATGTGACGCGTGGAAAAACCAAATATATGCGTTGCAGGACGAAGAGGCGAAAGAAGAAATCCGAGTACAATATCAAACACATCTGAAGGAGGCTTAATCAGCCATTGCAGGTCATTTCGATATCTCTAGCATATTACAAACGAAATATGTTGGCATTAATTGGGGACTGGTCGTGGATTTATGTACGTATGGGATGAGACGATTGCTTCCCTGGGTTCAGAGGAGATCGGTTTGTGTGTATCGCCATCTAAAAGAAAAGGCTGCAATGTGCAAGCATATTGTGGCATATAGTAATGCGTCCACCGACCAGAATCGCAACATCAATATGGTTCTATTGTACATGCATTTTGTGTGCAGTAATGATAATGAAATCGAAATTATCGATCACAAATTGATCGGCCATTCATTTTTACCGAACGAATTGGAATAGAGTTCAATTGAAACCTACGCAAGGGGTAAAACAATTTGTGTGCCTGAGGATTATATAAAATGATGGCACAATGTAGGCCAAACAATTCACTTGGTGTCAAAAAAATGCATAACACAGATTTTCGCTCGGTTGAGATGTTGGTACATACATACGCCATCTTTGTAATTAACGCCTCATATGATCATTTCCCCCTTAATGCGGTGTTCAACGAGAAAAAAATGGTCCAAAATCATAAATGACCAACCAGAAAGTATTATCTGACCAAAAATAATACCTTTTGTTCTTTTTATAAATATTCGCTAAGCGCAAAAGTGTAACGTGCGTGCTGTTTTTTTATGTGCACACTTGATATTTGCACATTTTGTTATAATTAGGAGCAATTTCAATTATTTGATGTACAATATTGAATTATATGGAATAAGCTAAATTGGATGCCAAATAATAATAGCAAGCTGCCAAAAACATGTTCTTTTGATTAATTTAAAAAAACAACAACAAATAACTAAATAAAAATATTTTTATATTAAATTTTACCAAGCAAATAGTATAAAAACAAGTAAAAAACAAGTAAAGGTCTAGCTTACATTTTAAATTATAAATTACCAGCGAATGTTCGGTAGCTTGCTTAACCGTCTTTGGAAGTTCACCTTTTAAACACCCAACGGGCATTTTTTTTAATCCCTCTTACCACTTATGGAGATTTTACAAGATTTTGCAATTACATTTTAATCCCTTAATTTTTTTTTGAAGTATACTTCCGAATTCTTTTAGACAAAATGTTTTGCCCAAGAGAATGCGGAAGGGTTTAAACCTTATACCTTTCCTATTTCCTTTAATTAAAATATATTACTTCTAAACGAGTAGTTTTTACTATTATTTTGTTTTATTATTTTCAAATAAATAAGTTTTATACAGACCTCTAACAAAATATCAAGTCTATAATATATATATATAGCTCAAAAATATTTAAGCTCTAAAATGTATCTCTTAAACATGTTCAATATCAATATATTCACTATAAACATTTACCTACAATAAAATTAAGCGCATTTGATGTTGCGCGATTTTCAAATGAATCAATGTTTGTGTATTGCATTCATTAGCGTCCAGCTCATTAGCCTATATATTAAATATATAGTATAAATTTGAACTGCAGTTTGCTTTATTTAATGATGAGGTGAATATATTTATATCCATTTTCATGTTGTAAATAATTTGTCTCTGTCGCACTAATGGAAGCGTATTAGTGCAGTGGTGAACCGAATCAAACAAGCATTCAATCAGTCCAAATAACTTGTTATGCAAAACACATTTAATTGCCGTACTAACAAACATTTAACTTAATTATATACACCTAATTAACAGCAAATTAAACCTCTTATTAAAATCGATGTCTCCGTACATATTACCCGCAGGCTCGTACAAAATACATAAAAGACTTTTTACTTTTAGCAAGCCTAAGCTATTTACATATGTAATATTCAGTACAAGCGTACTTTATATTATTACATTCAGTGTATATGTACTGCATTGCATTTCATTTATATCCTATTTGTACAAGTACACGTTTTACTACACTTGCAATAAACGAATAGTACCGATTTATGGTTACTCTACGTCTACACGCAAAGTTTTGTCCAATTGATTTGCGAATATGTCGAGTAAATGTCTTATCCTATTATAACTTTACTTTTATCGTATTTATAATTTTACTTGTACACAATAGGGGCATTTTATTTGTCATTTTCGAATTGAATTAATCGTTTTTTCCAGATAACTGTATAGTAAGTATGTGCTAGGCTAACTAACAGAAAAATCAAAAAGTGATTTAGATCACTTTCATAATTACGGGACATATATTTGTTGGTTACATTTTAGGCAAAACAAATATATACACATATATTACTTTTATTAGCATGCAATAATCAACAAAAAAGAATTCACTGAATTTTTAGTACCCAGGGGCAGGTTTACACAATGCCAGTTCCCAAGCATATGATATGTCTATGTCCCTTGGGACATTTTAAGTGCATCCAGATTTATTTCAGGATTAGTACTTGACTGCTGGAAAAAGCTTCAAGAGCTAACACGCCGGTTTTCTGTAAGCTTGATTTGGGTCCCTGGTCACTCAGGGATTCCAGGTAATGAGCAAGCAGATGTTCTGGCTAATACCGGTAGTGAATTATCTTTCACAGGACCGGAACCCGCCGTCGGAATCTCGACCTCACTAATCCATCTAAGATGTAGAGTGTTTCATTCCCGCCTGATATCCCGTTGATGAACTCCTCCGCCTTCCTCTTGGGAAGATCGCTGAGTTCACTAGAAAATCTGGTAAATTCCCAGATTGCGACCGTCTCTAAGAAACGGGTTATAGTACAATGGACCCTCCTGGTTGCCTATGTGCTGGACTAGTCTCTGTGAGATGGTCCCCATCCCCTCATCATCAAAGGCTTGCATAAAAATACGTAACATAAAAATCGAAAAAATCGAGGATTCGAAATGAGCGTGTTTAATGGCGCTGTGCATTATTCTTAGGAGACTTAACGTCACGAAAAAATCCCTGGCGATAAATCACAACTGGCTTCTGGCAGGCTTTTGACTTATTCTCCAGTGAATTAACGCCAGGAAAAATAGTGAAAAGCTGTGACTTATTCAAAACAGACCTAAGTTTACTAAAAATCTTGACAATAAGTCACAGTTAGCCTGTGCATTAATCTCAAGATCGTGAGAATAAGTCTCAATTTCCTGGCATTAAATCTCATTATTGAAAAACATAAAAAACAACAAGATACACGGTGACGATGATGCACAATCGCGGTGAGATTAGGTCTCTTGAGAATAATTCACCGCACCGCGTTTAATGTGTGTCATAGCAAATTGTGATTTGTCAAGGCTGCATAATTTAATAGTGAAGAGAATTGCAGAGGAGAATTGCAATGCCTGCTCATACCCAATAAAAGAGTGTTCCTTACAACAAAATAACACATCGGTAGATAAGTCCGTACGACCCATAGTTGGCGGAACCAATGAAAAGTCCATATGATTTCTCGTAAGTGCCAACCTTCAAATAAATAATGTCAAAAAGCTTCATGACATTCCGATCATTAGTTCACAAGTTACAGTGGTTTTGCTATTTGAAGGGAAAAACCACCGTTGAAGCCAATGTCTAGTCCGCGTAGGTGGCGACATCCCACAAGACGCGACTTCGACAACAACCATTTTGCAAAGTGGCGCTGGCATCTGACTCCAAACAAAAGAACAAGCGTTCCAGTAGTAATACGTGTCGCTAAAGGATCGGTGGTCAAATAGGAGAGAAGGAAACGGATTGGATCAACGTTTTTGCGATGATCAGGCATTCAATCTTGTGAGTTAAGAAAGTGCAGTCGACATCTATGCGTTCACGTAAGCTATAACTCTATAAGTAATAATGGAACAGAAGTTGTGCGGTTATTTCGTAAAAACTGCAGCGTTAACGGAGGAAAGAAAATTCGACAATAGAAAAAAAACGGACAAAAGAAAAGTGTCAATCGCAAGATCACTAAATAAGTCCGGTGAACAGTGTGGGTCAAGTAGTCAGCAACATAAACCAGATTATTTCATCATTCAACGCAACCCACAACGCGCAACAACAACAATAATAACAACAACAACAACCAGCGTTGGATACAAATGTGGGTGTCGAATCACACGAAGTTATCGATCAGGGTAGACCGTAGAGTAGGGTAACTTTCGTAAAATTGAATACATTTTTTCTTTTGTTTTGGAGTTTCTGTGTTGCTTCAACATTTTCAGCCGTTGCAGTTCATATTTTTTTATTTTTGGTAACAGTTACCATGTAATCGCCTCGACAGTTGGCGACAGCTGTCGTTTTTGTTAAATTTTCACATTTGTCTAAACGGCTTCAGATGATACCATCAAATTGTTTTTACTAAATAGCTATCTATAACAAAAAGAAATGTCCACCTCAACTTTTTTTTGTTTAGTCAAAAAGGTATTTTACAGAATGTCTCAAACTTAATGCCAAATATATAAAAACCGTACGGTCTTCCATTTTGGGATTGGTGGGATTCGTCTTCATTCAGCGTCTATGAGAGAAGATGATCGATTGGGATGACGTATTGCCTAACGACATTGCTCACCACTGGTGCAAATTACGACTGCATTTATCCAACTTTGCCAAAATCCGTATTATTCGTTGAATTGGTACTACTCGTACTGCATATCCAAATTATTGAAATCCAAAAGTCGCTTCCAGTTGAACATAGGCAGCACATCATATCTAAAGATATTACGACGCTTGGAGTAACACCTGAATTACTTCATAAACATCCTCTGTGGTGGTGTGGTTTTGTTTTAGCGCAGGCCCACAAACATGGCCAAGGGAAGAAATAATTGAAGTCACTAACATTGAAGTGACTAAAAGCAAGAACATCGTAAACACCGTAAAAACAAAATGGCAATTAATCTGCCATACTGCCTGAGATTTTCAAAAAAATGCCAATTGCCTGAAGATGACCGTGTTTATAGCCGGTGAATAATACACGAAACAGAATCTACACAATTGTTCTGAATCAGGCAATCCCAATTGGAAGCGTTCCCGAAGGATCTATCAAATCTTCGAATAGGAGTAGCAATAGACCGTCAGAGTCAACTGGGAATTAACCATCACGCGACAAAGGCCTTATAAAATTATGCTGGATCTGCTGCAATATTCCTTAAACTGATCGGAACATTGCAATCGATGAACGGGTGGTTGATTCACTATCAACCATCGGAACAACAACTTTCACCGCACGTCAATGGACTGGCTGAGTCAGCCATACGATCGGTAAAAATCCATCTTAGGCGAATTATTGGTGAGATGACGGTAGCCCTTAAAGAAATGGCGACTTTTTTGACACAGGTAGAATCGACACTCAATTCAAGACCACTTTATCCCATGAGCAGTAATCCAAACGACTTTTGGAGAACCACTGAATGCGATGCCCGAGCATTGTGGTGTAGATTATTGCAAATTGAATTGTGTATATTGTATATTTGAAGTTGTAAATAAACAATAAAAACTCAAACTTCGATTTTTATTGTGCGCAGCGAGCGAAACAAATAATAATAACCTTAAAAATGAACATCACCTAAAAAATGAACAGAAGAAAATGGAACTGCCACTGTGAATTATATAATAGCCCAAATATAGTATAAACCTCAACATCTATGATGGATGATTTTCATATGGCAACATTCCCATTTTCCGCACTTTCAATTAATTACAAGGACAATTTGCCTTTTATTTAAAAAAGAACATTACGGGTAATTATAATAAGCAATGTCTTAGATAATTTGTGAATGAGGTTATGTTAAAATAGCGACTGACTGAAATGACTAAAATGGAATCTAATTACTTTTACTACTTGAGAAAAATCCTGGGATGATAATATTTATTATTATTTTTTTAATTAAATAATAGAATTATTTAACATCTACTTAAATTTCCAAGCGAGTAATTTAAATTATTTAAATATATATATACATACATGCTAAAACAATTTATATAGCGCTCAAATTACGCTAAAATCATATATTTCACAAATGTGTATCCACGTACGCTTACACAATTGAATTAAATTTACAATATAATAATGGCGAACTGTGCTCCATTTTGCAAATTAATAATTTGTGTTAAAACAATGCACGTTAGTTAGCGTTTAATTGTACATTATTACGTAACAATAGATATGTGCTCGCATAACAACGTGTCGGGTGTGGTGGTGTGCAGAAATACACGTGTACTCGTACCACACAAGTACTCATCTCACCATCCTTCTCTAGCATTACATATACCACAAACACTAATAATATAACACACACACTTGTATAACTGAATTACAATTACTCCTGCCCGATTATTTAGTTAAGCTTTGGTATATATATACATATAAATGGTTATGCGATAATGCAGAGCTCCTCTAAAGCATATAATTGGATTTAATATTACGCAAGATGGTTACGGAGTTATCGTATTGTGTGATTGCGTTAATCGGTTAGTTCAAAAGTCTCCCTCCTTAGATGCAGAGAATAATCCCTACTGTGCCAAAGACTTAATTTCAATATGACTTGACGATCATGAAGACTAAGCTCAGGTTCTTTTTAAAAAATTTACAATGCCAGCAATAGAGGAGGAGGAAGAAACTCCCTGAGTGTAAAATAAAAATCACACTCCGAATGAGGAATGGTTCAAAGTTTGGTATACTTTAATATAGCGGCTGAAAAAGTTAAGTTAAGTTCTCCCAACCCCTACAATGTCGCATTCCCTGAAAAATATAGGAGACTTTTAACCCGAACCATCACGAGGAACGCAATCTGACACCTGTTTTGAACATGAGGGTTCCCACCACCACCCGCTCCTCCATGGCTGGCATTCTGAAAGGTTTTTTTTCCAAAAAGAAAAATAATATTCAACATGCCCTCGCCGAATCTGAAGAGCTCCTGTAATTTAGTGTATGTTCTAGCAAAGGTGGTGGGCAATGCCAAAAACAGAAAGCGCCATCTATTGTTTTTTTTTAAAGAAATTAATTTACATTGTCGTTGGAACAATATTTCAGACGTCCAAAAACTGTCATAAGCGCAATGGATAAATGATGAAACGATCTATTGTGTGTTTTTTGTTTATGATGTAATATTCAACGATTTCCTTATTTATACATTTTTTTTCTTGTTATGCTTTGATTGGAACTGCAAACCAGCTCTGTCATGGCGGCTTCCACATGACATCAAACGTTTATAATTTGGACCAATTTGTAGCCCTTGTTCGCCATAGGAAGTAAGATAATATGTATACATCTGTCTGAACCTGAGCTTTTGTACATTTAGGTATCAATCAATGTCCAAACCAACATCAATTCAAGGTATACAACTTCTATGGATATTGGACAGGCCTACCATCAATAGACTTCATTCCATGTGCTTAATTTGAGTCGACTAGAAAATACTCTAGCTCGATAGTTGACAGACTTTAGCCATATCAATGCTTGCTTTAAACTGCAAGAGCCTGTCCATAAAAAAATCAGCCTTAATATTTTTGGAACGCAACCAGATACATTATATGCCACCGTATACTCTCTCAAATCCCTTTTTCATCCCTTACGGAATATAGTAGCTGGTGTACGATTACGCACTCTAGACACGCGAACATTTTACGGGTTCATACGATTGGTCAGAAAATGGTTAATGTGCGGTCGAATTTATAAGAAACCCTTAAATCGTTTTTTTTTCGTCATTCAATTAACCATTTTGTAACCCCAAATGACCATTTCTAGCTTTG
>JAAAKO020069272.1:0-23999 GCA_010015015.2 Bolitophila cinerea | reverse complement strand
GAAAACGTTTACATGCTTTAACAAGAAACCAGCTACAAGATTATGTAAAAATAATTTCAATATTCGTACAGGGTGTCTCAGAAACAATGAATTTAGTTTTAAAAAACTACGATTTGTCATAACTAGATAAGAATATATTGTTCATTAGTATATATTTGTTTATTGGATAGAAGCCGTGAGTATAAGACACTTTTGTGTCTCGGAAATTCCTCTCTTGTTTAATATAAAGATTGCTGTTTTAGAAACAACATCTCCTTAAACACATTCATCCACAAACATTGCATTATTTTCAATTGCGATGCAAAGTGCATATTTTCCTAGATTTGAAGCATATTTAGTTATTTTAAATTCATGTTTTAAGCACTTAAAACGTATTTTTGAATGCATATTTTTGGTTGCCCTGGTAATTACGTTGAATAATTAAAATTCAATTATGTCCGCTCAATAATTCTTAACATGCTCTAATATTTAATGAATATGCTATGAAAATGCTCTAAGTAAGGCAGAAAACAATGTGTTTGATATAATATATAAACCTTCCGAAGATTGTAGTGCTAATACTTGAGACTGTCGTAAAATTGTTTTTGATTGAAAAGGTCTGCCGTACTAGAGCACCTAAGAGCACATTAATTAAAAGTTAGAGCACATTCAATAAAAATTAGAGCACATTCATTAAATATTAGAGCTCGTTTAAGGATTTTTTTTTAACTGTCGCAAAATACCTTAAAATTTCGGCAGTATGCATCAGTTGCTAATGAAAAAATAAAAAAAAACGCAACACCTCATTAATCAAAATAATACTAAATTTAGCTGTATATAACATTTTAAATGAATTGGAATTAATAGCGCTCTACACTTTACCAAAGCTTTGCTTCGGTACAAGGTACACGACACTAAATTTTGGTACAGGTTGTCACCCTAATTATTACACATGCTCATAAAAATACCGTGTTGTTTCAAAACCAAATCTTCACCCAAAAAATAATTATTATTATCTAAATCTAATCATAATTATAAGATTATCATAGTTAAAACCGGCTTAAAAATACAATTTATAATTGTACAAACAAAAATGTCAACTAAATTTTAAATTTAAAATCTGTACACCAAAAATATATTTTATGCCAAAACAAATATAGTATATAATATATCCAAATAAAAACAAATAATTTCTCTTAAAACTTTGGCCAGCCAACAAACTGTATTTTTTTGGTAAAATAATTCAATTCTTGTAGCAAAATATTTTCTTTGTTACAAAAATGTATTAATGGTAACAAAAAATGGCCTGGCAACAATAAGTTTTTCGTGGTAACAAATTTTTTTTTTTTATTTATAAACAATACTTTTTAGGCAATCATTTTTTAAAAAGCACGATTATTTTAAACTAAAAAACAAATTAAAAACTTTTTGCACATTTTAAATATGTTATTTTTCTTACATATTTGTTGGTTACATTCTAGGCAAAACTAATATAAACAAATATATTACTTTATACGCAAATAATCCACTGAATTTAGTTTAAATGTCTGTTTTCAAATTTCGAAATTATTAGTACGCAATTAAATTAGTTAGAATTCGGCTTATCATAAGCCTAGTTTCGGAAGTGGGTTAACTTGTACACACAAATAAGTCAGAATAAAATAAAAAAGCACGGCAAATATGTTACTTCATTATAAATGTAGCTAAAAAAGGAAATGGTAAAAGTAGAGCTATGGCAGAGATTTTTTTAAATGTTAAAACTGGATAGATTTACCACAAATACCATTTAAAAGCGGACATTCCTTCAGTAAACCTTTCTTTTGGTTCGTTTAATATCTTCGATTCAAGACCATTTGTTTTTTATTTGAGTCCTTATTTTAACACCAACCATTTTCTTCTATTTCGTTTGTATTCCGATACATTATTCATTTATAAAGGTTTTGTATATTAAAAAATTCAATATATTTGATTTCATTTACAATATAATTTGAGCTCAAATTGTTGCAATTTATAGATCAAACGTTAAACTACTTTGATGGAATTAGACATTAGTGTGTTTTCCTTATTATATATTTTTTAAATCACATTTAATTAAAATTTAAAAAGAAAATTCCGATCAATCTCCAATCAAAATGTAGATTTTTTAAGTATGACAAACAGAATGGTATAACAACTAAATTATTTCCTTCTTAGCCCAAAATATACAAAACGAGTTATCTCTTCGAAATTCAATGTACCCAAATCATGTTTTGCAAATACGTGGGAAAAACCTAATTATATATATACATTTGATTATAACTCAATTTGTGTAATTGTAAACATTGATTACAAAACCACAATAAATTGGGTATATTCAAATTTGTAGGTACATTGTATATTGTATAGATCAAATAAGTATTGTCACGTACACTTGTCCTCTGAAATTTACAATCAAATTTAGGAGTTTATTTATTTTCTCCACACAGCCACGTAATCATAAAGATTTATAGTGCCTACTGCCTACCCATCACGTTATTGTTGTAAGTGAACAAAAATAGTGTTTACAAATAAAAGCAAGATAAATATTATATTCCTCGTGATCGAAAACTTTGTATATATCTACCTTCAACGGTCGTCGTGATGTGTTTGCATTTAAATTAGCAGTAAAATGTATATTATACAATTAAACTAGTTATAGTATATACCAATAGAATACAAATCTAGAGATGATAATACAATATGAATATTGGGTTTACTGCAGGTGCCCGCGCATGTTAGTACTACAATCATGTGCTGGCTTATCGCATCCGGACAACAATTTCAAATAGAATTTCACCACGTCAGAGCTTTCACAGTTGTATTGGTGGAGCTTTATCGCGGTACATAATCGTATGTGTATGTGTGTGTACACGATTGACTTTTTAAACTCATAAAGCTTGTGTGTGTGAGCGTGCTGACCACGAAACGTTGCAGTATAGTTTATAAAAATATATTCTTGACACGTGTCCAATGGTTTCATATAGAAAATGCTTCTGCCAACAGCTCCACACACACACACAAGGTGGTAAAACACAACAGGTATTATCGATTTTATATACCTATATATATAATTATATTAACCGAATGTAGTACAATTTGTTCAAAATTGCATTTTATTATTTATTTTTGTTTTACGATATATAAACAATTTTTTTTTAAATAATTTAACAAAAAATAAAGACAAAAATACTGTGAACCAGAATGAATTTAAAATTATTATCGAAGGTGTGTATAAATTATGAAATTATGCAAGTATTGCAAATACATTCTTATTCGATTGATAAATTGTATTTTTGTTTAAGTTCACTATTCCAAAGTCACTGTTTCTGTGCATTGATTCTTGTGTTGCTTCCAGTCCTTCAGCTGACAATCGCGTGTACAATAAAAAACGTTTTCACATTTTGAGCATCTCTTTGTTGCCACTTGGTTGCACTGTGCACATACGTTTGGCCCCTCGGGTCTAGTTTTTTCAAAACTGGCTAACAGGTCAGTATTATAAGCCGCGCTAAGTCTACTGGCCATCGTCATCATTTCGGGTTGGGTCATACGTATAAAAATTTCTGCCTGCTGTGCTGCAATCTGCTTGAATCCGACGTGCTTTGCTTTGGTCATGATGGCGTCATGAAATTGTGGAAGTTCCTCAAGTAGAACTGTACGGGTGGCAGACGGTTTTCCGGTGATGCCAAGAGTACACACAAAGTGCTTGAGCTCAGCCAACGGTGGCAGTTGATCCAAGAGGTGCTCGGTGAGCAACGCTTGACATTTGCTTAACTCACGCTGGCGAAAATCATTGATCTCGTAGTTTTGCATTAGGTTACTGTTAAAAAGCATCTGTCGCAAGCAGAACCACGTCTGTGCCTCAACCTTTGTGACCTTTAATGCAGCAGCTCCTCGGACGGGAGTCCATGTTTCATCGATAAGTTTCTCAATGGATCGCTTGTGATGACGTATCCATGGTTTACAGTGAAGGATCTCGCTTAGCAGACACGGGGTATCGTGTGTCTGGACAAGTCTCGTGACAGCGCTCAATGGCAACAAATCCACTTTGTCCGTGAGATAGCTCAAAATTGTCAGACATCGCATGCCAATCTTGTAGACAATGTCTTTCTTCTGCCGTTCCAGCTCTTGTGCTGTACTCTCGCTCACAACTCCAGACAAATCTTCTCGGTAGTGACCAATATTGACGAGTCCAATCAATTGAGTCACGGCTTGTACACAATAGTCGATTAGGTCCAATGCTGAGTCACCCAAAGATTCGCACCCATTCGGATGATACAGTGCCAGCTCGAGCATCGACACAGCGGTGGCCTCGTGAAATAGTACACTGTACAACAGAAACGTTGCAGGTGGATCAGAGTCTAGCTCCAGCAGCTTCGGCAAAACTTTTGAACGCCAGATCAGCACACAGAATACCTCGTGCACTAGCGCCGGTAGTTTCTGGTGGAGAATAAGCAATTCCTTGACCATTTCCTCAACGCCCGATTGTGTGGCTTCCAAAACGGCTTGCTGGTTAAGTTTAAGCAGAATTTCGTGTAAATAGATCCACTGATTTGTACCGATGTCCTGAATGCTCATCGGACGCAAACTCTGAACGAAATACTCCATTTCCTCGGGACGTACAACACAGGTCGATTCCATTTTTTTGTTAGATTAAATTCTCTACGATTATACTGCCAGCGACTGATGAGGGAAATGCATGAAAACGCAACGACATAGATTGTATTGATTAAACATCCTTGCGTCACTATGGTGGCGTGCGATGCGCATGACATGCCTAAACTTATCGCAAGTGCTGCCACGCGGTGCATTGTTCAGTAAACAAAAAATGCAACATTTCGGTTTTGTCATTAAATATGAAAGATCAATAATCGTTCATAACCAGAAGTTGGTTCTTTGTTGTCTTATATATACATATATATTTGCGAAAACACTTGCTGTGTTTGCATACTGAAGAACAATGACTTTCGTCTTTAGTCTATAGTCTTGTGTGCGGTGCAAAGATTTACAATATTTGCACTCGAAGAAGAACAGATTCATTTCTCTCGTTTGTGTACACAACTGTCTTGCTGGCATCGTCGGAATACACAGTTGAGTTGATTATTTAATAATTGAGAGATGCCCGAGAAACAATGTGGCGTTGAGTATTTAGATTAGGTTGTTTGCCAAGCTTGTGTCTATGCTAATGCTGACCTTGAACCTTCTAGAGCGTTTATGCCGCCGGCTTTTCTAATATATACTAAATGTATATACATATGTTTTATCTACTATTGTTGGCACGCTACAATAAGCTAAACCCTCGACAAGGGCGCGTCGCGACGCCACATTTCATTCATAAAAACCGGTCGGACTCAAGCAAACAGAAAATCAATGTTTTTGCAATTGTGGTAAGTGCCGTCTGCGTCTGGCAGCAAAACGAAACGGGTTCGTTTGTCGAATATACGAATAGATGAACTTTACGTTTCATGAAACCAGAAAAGAAAAAAGCTAAACTCGTGTCGCTGGCGCCCGCCGGTCGTGCCGGTGTCGATGTTTGCTTGTTTTTATATAATTGTATGAGTTAATTTTGGCACGCGCCTGATGTCTACATCGAACTCAGAGAGTCTTATAGGTCCGCGAGTCCATACGAGTATAACTGCGAAATGCGTATAAATAATATACGCGTCATGGCGGGATCAATAAACCATATACCAAACAAATATCAACGTATGTTTGCTCGTGCGAAATTTATGACTTACAATTACGAGCAATTTGCAGTATGCACTCTGATGATGTGCAATGTGCAAAAGGAACAATTATAACGACGAAACGAAAAGAAAAATCGTGCGGTATCGTTAAAAAAAATTATTTGTGAGTTTAATTTTAAATTTCGAGGCGAGCGTTGTTTCGAAATATTGCGCAGAAGTGCATGCGGGCAAATAAATTAGTTTCCGAGGTTTTTTAATTAAAACGCTCGCGACGATACACTTGAATGAAATCATGCCATTGTTTAATGGGAAACATAATCCGTATACTTTCAATGGTTTAAGTATAAATACGATGTGTTTATACGTATATTTAAAGAATTATGTAGTAATTATTTCAAGTCGGGTTGTAATTCACAGTTTTGCAAAATTAGAATTTAAATACTTTGTTCCAATGACCAATGCCAATTTTACAGTTTTCCCCTACATATTTGGGAGATGTTAGAGGGGTTGTTACATAAAAAATGTTTTGAAAGGGCGTTTCATGGAAACTAAAGTTTGGTTTATGAAGAAATGTCAGGTGTTGCATTGTTGTTACAACAAAAAGCAGTACTTTTTATGTTTATACATTTTATTTTGTAGACGATATATATTACTTAATTCTAGTTTGGCAGTTTTTTGTGCTGTTGTTTTTGGTAATATTATCAAAAAAATGTTCAATTAATTATATCTTAACCAGTTAAACAGGTAAAAAGTATTAAATTGGTTATCCTAAAAATATCTATTTTTCTCATGGGTAAAATGTGTTTCGCGGTAAACAAAATGAATCGATAAGAGTTAAAAATATATAATATATAGTATACCTTTCTAAAACAAATTTACTGTTTTTTGTTGAATTTTTGATAAAGAGCTCTTTTTATAAAAATGTTAATAAAATATAGCAAAAGTGCACCTTGTGGAGATTTTAAAAGAAAAAACTCCAAAGTGCTAAGTTTTGCTATCACCATTTGTTGATGAAACTACGTTTTTTTTAATTTAAAATTTTGCATATTCACTTTAGTGAGCACAAAAGTTGTGAAATGAATCGCAAATAATAATAATAATATTTATGGCTATAATAATAATGTACTTTGGAGTAACTTGAAAGGAATAAATTATGTTCCTAATGGATCCTAAATTCGGACAAATACCTAAAATCTAAAAATGCCATTTTTGATAATCATTGACTATTAAGATATTTTCCTTTTAACTATTGAATAGTATTATACAATCTATATATGTATATAAATAGCTATTTTTAACATATATATATAACCAAAATGATTTACTATATTATTGATTTTTCTTTTCGAGTAATAGGAACTTTATAAAATGACAATATTGGTGGTCGGGTATAAATGAGTATAACAAGGGTCAGAAACAATGACGCATCTTAACACAATTGGCGCGATCTTATATAATATCATACTCGTATGCTAATCGCTTGTAACATAATATACACAATGCCCTTCAAATGTATAGAAATTGGGTGATGAAAATTAACGATTCAAAAATGCAAAATGTACTGAAAACGTGCGCGTTCATATTTTGTATATACAATAACATTTATTATTATTATTTTAAAGACAATATGATAATGCATGTGAGTCATGAATTGCATTGTCTGTCAATAATTGCCTTATATATTATTTTTAAATATAACTGCAATACAATATGACATTTCTTTTTTACTAAAATAAAGCCAATATTTTGTATTTTTATAAATATATAATAAAAAATCAATACTAAATAACCAATGCCAATGAACAATGTATTTTTACTAAAATGCAATATTGACACACGTGCACAAAAGCACCACACATGTGATATAATAAGGCGATTTTGTGTGAAATGTTTCCGACAACAAATCATCACTGCGATAACCACACACTAGCAAATACAAATAAATATATCATATATTATATATAATCATCTATGTTAGGTCATGCAACATTAGATAATTTTATAACAGCATAAATACCAAATTATATATCTCTCTGTTATTATTATATACGTTGGCATCTTCAATTACAATTTACAATGGCGTGAAATTGAGAATAATGTGTGAATTGAATAAACAGTGTTTTAGATGTTGTATAGGTATAGGTGATTTCACGTAATCGGATATAGAAGGCAGCACATTACGCACATTAAATGCCTGGGAACTAGGAAGAGACATTTTCGATGATCATTTTAGGATCCAGATTTAGAAATTAAAATGAAATTATTATTTTTTGTAAAATACAAATTGAAAAATCGTTGTGCACATTTAGTATGATCTTAAAAGATACTGTTAAATATAATAAGGAATTTTCGTAACAGATGTGTTCTATTAACATTTTTGGATAACGTATTTTGGTTACAGAAATACAATTAAGAAGAATACCTTATTGAATTTGTATCACGGTGAGAAGAATGCACACCGCGCAGATAAAGTCTTATCGCTAGATTCGTTTACTTGACAAGAATGTACACCATTGAAATTATTATTGTTATTATTATTTATGCCGGAACTAAAAATCTGCTGTATATTAAAATTCAAAAGAAACGTTTTAGATCATTTAAAACATCTTTAAACACAATTTTAGCACTTTTAGACATTTTAGGATTACAAGAATAGGGTTTTAAATGTTCTAAAAGGTCTAAAACGTAAAATATTTTGAATGAGAATACAGCCGCATACAGAAAAATCACCACTTTATATATATGTATATATATTGAGAATGATTCAGGTCAAATATGTTTATGGAACCACCCCATTTTGTTGAGATATTTTTCATCATTATATATATTTATTTGCCAAAAATCCAATTATTTGTTTTCTGAAAACACTTGACTGGTACTGGGTTGTTTATGTTTAGTTTTTTTGTTTGATAATTATACATTAAATTCACCTAGGGCAAGCCCTAGGTAACGAAGAACAGCCTTTACTTTGAATGGTTCTATGCTAAATTCGTATAATTATGAATGTAGTAATTTAAATGATTGAAACAATATTTCATTAAGACTAATAATAATAAAAACTGCTTTTCTATATATCATTTACTATCGAAAAAATGGTTTTATATTAAAATAAATATTTTTTAATATTATAAATATATATGAATATAAAATCTTCATATTGTCAGTAGTGGGTTGTAATTGGCACTCTCTCAAAATTATTTTCCAATTTCCAGCTCAATCGAAAATTGATGAAATGTATCTGTAAATATTTTTAAACGTACTTATCAATGTTTAAATCAATTACAATTAATTAAATTAATTTCTATATTTGGAAACGTTCGGCTTGCGACTACTTTTACACACACATTGAATAAAATTATTACAGATGACATTTATTCAAGTTTAGACTTTAGGGTTGCAAATTTAATTTAAGTATAGTTTAAAAACCAAAATTTGCCGTAAAATTAAAAAAAAACACGAAAAAGGACACATTCACAAATGGTCGGCGTCAGAAGTCTTATACCCTACATGACTAAATTTTAAATGGTTATTAAAAAAAATACAATTTAGTTCGAAAGTCAATTCAATTGAAAAATATCTTTCTTAACTTTTCGTTTATGATGGAGTTATAAGTTTTGAACGATTCATATTAGGTTCAATTTTAGTATATATGTCATCTGGGACATAATATGCAAGTTCCAACCAATTATTTATTTTACAAATCTTTCATTCCATATACGCAAAGTCCCAGAAGAAAAATATTTAAAAAAATATATAGTTATCAAAAAAACACTTCAAAATTATACCAAAATAAATATCCCAAAAAAGTGTCTCACAAAATAAGTCAAAAGAATTAATAAAATGTATAAAAAAATATTACAAATCTGTATCAAGTGAAAAAACTCACAAAATGTGATTCAAAATAATTTAAAATTTATATTAACATTCGCATTAGCGAAACATTTGTTTTAAATACGATTTATTTTCTTTTAATTTAAGTTAAAGATCATCGGTTAAATTTAACCGTACCACTTTTCCACTATTTCATCCAATGTACTAGCTACGAGTTAGTAGTTATAGGACTAACTCATAACTCTCGTAAATAATTTCTTACAAATCCAGTCTGGCCTCAAATATATTGTTTAATTTAGTATAAATACATTACTCATGTAATTTATATCATATAAAGTATTAACACTAATATATGAAGTCTGAAAAAATATCTTCCACTTGAGCACAATCAATCGTAATTTGGCACAATTTCGCAGTTCGCACAAATTAAAGGCAAGAATATAATTAACGTTTATTTTTGTAAATTGCGCTGTCGCACAAAACACACAAGCACATTTAGAAACACAAACATTTATAGGCAGACAATAATATCGCTTGTATTCACAGTTCACATACACACATAATTACCATATGCATATATTATTTCACATATGATAATAACTAAATACACAGAAACACAAATTCAAGAAAACGGCTAAAGTGCGTAAACATGTAAATTCTATATAAAGCTTCCCGTCCACAGAAGTCCAAATTCATATGCAATGCAATTTAACGTGTCATCGCACTACACGTTGTTTTTTTTTGGGTCTTCTGTTATCACAGTCACAAAAAAGTACTGGTGTTAAATTTTGTAAACGGAACGAAACCAAAGATCGGACCAACTAATCTAATATACGAGTATATATTTAAATATTTTAGTATATACATATACGTGTGTAAGAACTTTGCTAAACACTGCACACGGAGCTCAGCAGCACGAGCAAAAGTTCGACGAGTACTGAGGAGACGGTGACGTTCCGAATCCGACGATACGGTCGCTTCGGTGTGAGGCGCAAAAGCAGTACGACGCTCTCTGTACAATGTACACGCAATTGAGCGCTCGCGCAGCAAGTGCAATACACGGTTTCAGGCAAATTGAGTCTGTGTGTGTGTAAATATAAGTTTATTATATAAACACGTACACGGTAAAACTACTGCCAACTGCATTGCGCTGAGCGCAAACTATTGGACGCACACGAATGGGCGACGCGACGCGCAGCTATAGAAAATTCGTTATCTTTCATCTATACCTATTTACTTCTATATACTATAAATAATAAATAAATTGAACATCTAAATCCGTTGGTATATAATCTAATGACACTTTCTAATTACAACTTTACAACTCTCTTTGGTGTGCCGCAAACGCCGGCCGGCGTAGTTTCTGATTAGTTTGGCAATGTGGCAGCTCAGTTCGATGGGAAATTTGTAGGCGAGGCATTATCGGTTTCACACATTCTTGTGCCCTGAAGACATCAGGCAAAACAATAATATAGTTAAACATATATCTCGTATCTATGAGCACAAACGCACGCTCGCAGAATTTACATAATACAAGTGGAATTTATGTATATTTATAGAATGGGGCGAGACAAGATTGCAGTTACTGTTTCCTCTCTTTCTGTGCAAAGAGATATAGAGGATAGAGAGAGATTACAGGGCATTGTCGTCTTGTGTGTGTGTTTTCGGAGAGTGCTTTTGCACAAGGTCAGTGGTATATAATAAAGTGGAATGCAGTTGTCCCGTATGGGTGTATCTTCAAGAACCGGCGTCAATTAAAAGGAGTTTTGGTTTAATGATGTCAATCGCAACGAATATATACAATGTGATGAAAAGTTAAAGGGTGTCTAAATTATTTATACACACTAATAAAATTTTGAATTTAAACTTTCATGCAATTTTAACAAATATAATTTACATTAACCTAAAATTTAACGCTCCCCAAGAAAATAAAAAATGGCTAAGAATAAAGTGCCCAAAAAACAAAATTGTACCAAACAAAAAAATATACACACAAAAATAAATCTTGTGCCAAAATAATTATTAAATGTTACAAAAAAAAACATGTTTTTACCTAAACCAACCAAAATTAAACAAAAATGTGACGCATTTAAAACATACCAAAAAAAAAAAAAATGTGACATACATTTGTTATGGTACAATAATTTAATTTAGGTAAAAAAATTATTAATTCTTATATTATTAATAATTATTAATGGTAACAGTTATTTATTCATTAATACAAAAATATATTATTAGTAACAAAAAAATATTTTGGAAACAATATTCTTTTTAAAAGGCACGATTCATTTTAATTTAAATCATACAAAATATACATGTTATAAAATTAAATATTGTGAAGTGTGTAGTGAGTAATTTCAAAATGATATAAAAAATCGTTTACAAAAAAATGTGCTAATATAAAAACAAATAAATTATCAGTTAGAAAATAAAATTTGGATTCAGTAAGTTAATATATTATTTTATTATAATCAAGCATGTTACGATAATGTTCTTCAATATAAAAAAATGTTCTGTTATTTTTTTTAAATAGCTTGCGAGCGCCATACTTGGTGCGCATTTATTATTTATGTACAATTATTTAGTGAAATTTTTTTTTAAATTACAATATTTAATACTAAATTTTAAATATTTTGCACAAAACACAAAAAAAGACAAACTTAATTTTTTATTTCATTTAACTACAGTGTGTATGTATATATGATGACGAGCAGAGTTTTGAGCCAAGACATTTCCGCCAAACATATTAAACCAATTGCAAAAGACAAGCAATCCAGTACTTTCTTTCCATTCTCTGGTAAATTGAATTCTATTTGCGCGCTGACGCGCAAAAACACAAAAAGTCAATCAATATACAACATGGTTAATCATTATTTTATACAGAAAAAGAATTTGGCTGACATTACCGATCAATTCATAAAGAAATGGCGACAGTGACATTGCTTCGTCAGAGAGTTGGCTCACAATTCATAAAGTGATGGCACTTGTGTCATATCTGAGTTGGCAGCTTTGTGACTGGCGCTTGCGGCCACACACCATACTCGACGAACGATACCAAAAAAGAATTCATTTAAAAAATAAAGAAAACCTTAAAATTTGAAAGATCTTATACAAAAGTTTAAAAATAATCACAGCCGAAGTTTTTTATGTAAAATGGATCTAAAATATTTTTTTCCACACCTTTCTGTTTTTAAGAAGCATCTTAGTAGCCATAATTGTGGGTATAAAATTAGGGATTCTTCAAAAAATGGTAAAGGTTTATTTTGACATTTATTACATTCCCACAAACAAATAACCAATATTTTTTATAGGATGACCAAAGTAAATATATAGTTATTAAATCTAATAATTAGCATGTTTCGCTAATAAAACATGATATACTAACTCCTTGACCAGTCATTGACGAATGGCTAACGACAGGGCGTCTTACCCTAGTATAGTTAGCAACAAGTTTTATAACGATTTGCATTTTTTTATACATGTAGTCTCTATATGGTAAGGAATATATAATATAAGGTAAGTATTAGTTCAATAAATACATCGTGTAAAATTTATAATATATTGTATACAGTCAAATGACCGTGACTGGTAAAGATGGGCATGTTTAACGTATTTTATAGTGTTTGACCTAGTTTTAACCTACGTTGCAGTCATGAAAACGATTATATTTATATTTATTTTATTATGTATACGTATACATTAGTTAAGGACGTAAGGTTAACATTTTTGCTGATTTGCTAAGTGGAGCGTATTGGCGGGCCTATACTGTCATCTCGAAACAGTGTATTTGCTAGTGATCACTTAAAAATAACTTATTCGAATGTTTTGTTTAAATTTAACTTAAGTTTTGTTTACAATTTTTAAATTTTGTTTTATTTTTAAAAATTTGTATCAGTCAAAAACAAAACGAAAATCTTTTTTCATACATACATAATTTCATATAACAGATCTGATTCAGCAACGAGATAATTTAATCTAAGACACAATTTATTCTGTCCTACAAGACACCATTTAAACAGTTTGTTTATGATGCGACACAACGACGCAACCAGTTGCACACATGTTCGTTGTATTTGTTAAAGTTGCATGACGGTAATTAAAGCGAGTCCTCATATAGAGTACATAATTAAACATGCACAGAAATGAGCTCAGACGCGAAATATTCACCAGAAACTCTAGCTGAACAAAAAAGAATATCTTTGAAAACATGCAAAAAAACAAATTGTATTTATTTTCTGTTTGAAACTGATACAATAGTCCCATCGTAATTAAATTGTTACATTGGCGTCATTGCGTTGTCGATTGTGTACACATATTGTTATATTTGTTGTTTAAACAGAGATTAAAAAACAAACAAAAAATACTCATCTCGCGCTTTGTGTACACTTTACAGATTTTGCATGGGAATTAATTTACGCGAACCAATACTGACGTACTTTCACAGCTGATTGGTTTTCTGAGATTAAAATTGGGTTGAATCAAACATGGGTCATTGTATCTTTATAGGAATATTATCATTATAGAAATAGACTGATTGAAATATGTAATAACCTAGTAACGTTATGAAATTAAAATCCGTTCGTCACAAACACTCACACAGACACAGTGATGACTTTACTACTATATTCACAATAATATAGGTGAATAAACTCAACTACAATCTACATAAAACTATTCTCGTTGTGCGTGTGCGTGCGTACCTGCACCCGATAACAACACGAACTCACTTCAAGCAGCAAAATTGGCACTTACTACTCATCGGAACGATAAATACCTATAGCTGCGCATTCAAGTTCATCTTTGTCATTACGCAATTTTGGCAGCCGTACGAAATCTTTACTCAAAATTATTTTCGAACGTAATCAGCCACAGACGCCACAGTGATCCGTTGCTGTTGCTGACAAAGTGAACGGAAATAAATCAGCAGCGCTCGCTGATCGACGAGCATTGATCACGAAAACACAAATTGCGCGTGTGTAAACAAAGATTGTGGCGAGCACACGCGAAGTAACTAGAATTTGTTTGCTGTGACTTAAATTTCAAGGTTTCGAACTATATAAATACATATATAGATTATTTTGGGATGATAATAGCTAAATGATTTCAGTATATCATCGTGTTGAACTCACCCATTGATGCCTGAGTTCGTGGAGACTGCATCGAGGAGATTGAGCACTGTTATGTCGGCTGAATTTGGGAATTCTTCAATTGCAACTGCTGGCTCTGCGTCCTTTTTTTGGAGTATCTCCAGTGAGTTGTCGGGGAGCACTTCAGGAGGATCGGGACTAGATTGAGGAGGAGCTTGTACTTGTAGCTCGATTACCTCCGCACTGTCATTTGCTGACGATGCTGTGCTGAATATGTTTTCATTTAAATGCTCCTCTGTCTGAGGAACAGTGTCTGCGGAATCCATAAACATTGCTACATTGCTGAAAAATATTTAAAATGTATATTTAAGTATATGTTTATCTAAAAACGGAAAGCTAATGCGAGTATATTTTAGTATATCACAATCAAAAACATTGTCCTTGATTATTGTGCATTGTGTAATGTTTATTGCGTAAACCCGTTATCAGCAGTTTTACAAGCTAGTGGTGTACGTATTTTGTGATTGTTGGTGTTCTGAACGAGGTGATCTATACACTGGCACACTTCCAATATTGACGTAATGTAATTGTTTACAATTCTCAGTTGCGTCCACAAATACAATTAAAAGAACAGACCACAAAAAGGTTTATAGTTAACAATTGCGATTAGCGTCGCAGGGTCGCGCGTGCATCAGGTTATGTATACGCAATCGCGCTTGCCTCCAATTTACTTCCTGAAAACGTACCTATTCGCACAAAAGCACAAAGTCAGGAACCAGCCCAGCAAGCACCAGCTAGGCACCATTTTTGTAGCACTGTTGTTTCGTTAGAAAAAAACACCGAATTACACTAATAACTATAAAATCTTTGTAAAAGGCATTGCACCCTAGAAAAACAGAACTCGGACTTGCAGAAATCTGACGTGGTACTAAAAACTTTGACAGATGTGATGCCAAGCAAGAGAGCGAATTGCAGACGCAGAGTCGAATTGGGTTGCTGCGATTCATTGCAATATTTATGTTTTAGTACAGAATGTAAACTACTAAAATGATATTTCATGTTTTTTATGATTTTGTTAACATACTTTAAAGCTAAGTTATTTAAATGGGCCGTCCTCGCCCATATATTACAAACGGGGGTTTGGTTACGAATGGGGTGTGGTAAAATTCAGCGTTAAGTTATGTGAATTGTAAAAATTATGCTATCTAACGGAAAATACAAATTTGTGGATTTAGTTGTCCAACGCCAGTGTGACCGAACACGGGTGATAGGGAAACAAATGCTCCTCCATACTCAGAGCTCGTTAACTCCCAAAACGAAGTCTTTAACAAAACTTGTGAGTTTTAAGTCGTCTATACGCTGTGAGCTTGGTATTGGTGCATAGAACATATAAGCTGTACAGTCAATTCCCATTTGTTTGTTTTTCCTAGTTTGCGTCTGAATATCCTCAGAGCAAGCACCACTTTTTGCCTTTTGCCTTGTTGTTGTCGTTGGATGAACTAAGTAGCACATGATTTAAACATATTCCTATATGTATATTATAATATAACTTCAAATTTATATAATTTGAATTCTTTTACATTTTTATTATTTTCTGTTTAGTATATAACTTATTTTTATTCTATCCCCTATATATAACTTAGTTTGGTAAATAACTTTAATTTTTATTTTAAGTTATGAAAATATTTATGTATCACCTTCTCATAAGACTTATCGTCTTTACTCTTTAATACTTAATAAACATACAAAATACTTTGTACTAAAAGTTTACATTAAGCTTTGTATTTTGAATAACCACATTAAATGTCAAGTAAAATTTAATTCTGTCAAAAATTATAAACTTCAAACAAAAAACATACACGTCGTCACTCTATAACACCGCCAACACAAAATAAACATATTTCTCCAAAGTTTTCGTATTTTTTTACCTAAAATAACCATGTTAGAGGCCATCTACAACGTTCCGTTTCTATTGCTAGAGGTGCCAAACCTGAAAATAAAGCAGCCGACATGGTTGCACATGCCCTCCGCAATGACGGTGTTCTCGATGGTTTTGTTTTCATACTTCTTGGTGACCGGTGGTAAGTACACACTACGCACTGCTGTGGTACCGGTACCGGCGATTTGTGATTTATGTTATGAGATACTAATAGAGTTTTCTCTAATTAGGAATCATCTATGACGTCATCGTAGAGCCACCTAGCGTGGGTTCCACCACCGATGAGAATGGACACACCAGACCGGTAATAAAATACAAAACTAATTATTTATGATCGTATTATGATTATTGATTATTATCATAGGTGGCCTTTATGCCTTACCGCGTAAACGGACAATACATCATGGAAGGACTCGCCAGCAGTTTCCTGTTTACCATCGGTGGTCTGGGATTCATTCTATTGGATCAGATGCACACACCTGGCAAGGCAAAACTAAACCAGATGCTGATCATATCGATGGGTTTCCTCTTTATCTTGGTGTCGTTCTTCACCACTTGGATTTTCATGCGTATGAAGCTGCCCGGCTATCTGCAACCATAGGAGCCGAATATTAGGACAAATAGGAATAGTAGGAGTCCGAAAACTCATAAGACAATGGAATTAAAGTATTATTTCATTTATGAGTACATGATATTTTATATTGTATTTGTATAATTAGAAAGTGCGCGTTGGTCTTGCACTCTTTAAAATGTTGTAAGAGCTGTTTGTTATTTAATCCAGTTCCATTAAATTTCTTTGTATAATCTATATTCTTAGTTTTATTTTAATTTGTAAGGCAATTATTTTGGGATGATATCATAAATAATGTGTTTGCGTCTTTGCTATTTTACTCACAACTTTGAAAAACGAAAAATTGTCTGTAAATAGGTGCACATTCTTATAGATGGCGAGTTTTGCTTCTCTGATATTCTACTTACAAAATATAGTAATGGGATCATTACATGTTTTATATGAAAATCACAAAGTAATATAAACACTTTATCAAGAGATAACAACCGCACACATGTATTTATAGCCTTTATTTTTGTTATTCACAATATTTAAAAGGTTGCAACCATATCCACACAGATGGCGTGAAAAGCCTGCCATCTGTCAACTCTAAAAATGTTTCCATGTGAGATATGAGTAATGAGATCAATGACCAACACCATCAGCGAGATTATCAAAAGACATGAGCTACGGAGAGCGCATTAACAAAACCCACTGTGACACCGACACCATAATGAAAGCTTTGCGCTTACTCATTTTGCATTTACATTTTGCACGAGCTTCGAGCTTGTTCAAATGGTGTTTTGGTCTGTCAAAACGTAATTCGCAAATTTTCTGACTACCGCGAAAACCGCATTTTATAATGAAAAGCCACGGATTAGGAATCAATAAATGCACTGTGTATTTGAGTGAGGTGTAGTGTTAGTTCCAGAAATTGTCTGCCAGATAAATCACGTTAGTTTTACCGTTTAAGCTTCGAAAATACAAACAGACACACACATGTTTTCCAAACATTAATGTGTAGGAGTGTCGAGTGTGTAAATTTAATCGTCATCATCATCAAAGAGTGCTAAAGTGCGTGTTTTGCGCGTGTGCGAGTTTGGGATCGCCCGACGACACGCGTGTGTTTAAACATTTTTTATATTTATTTTAGTTTGTGTGTGTGTGACTCCAACAAGTTTATTATTTTGTATCCGCCCGATCCGCCGCTAAATCGAAATCACAAACACACACACACACCAACAAAATGTCTACAGCTTTCTTGACGGCAATCGCAGTGATTCTATGCATTCTATTCAGAATTCTGAACGTTAACAGCCAGGCATTGAAGCCGACCCTGTGGTGCCTGGACGACACATTCCTGGACTGTATTTATAAAATCGCACCGCTGCTGCGTGATCCGTAAGTATATTTTTATTCTTTGCCAATAATACATAAATAAACGATGACAACATCGAAATATCGACGATGTGTTGTTATTGTTTTTGTAATTATTTGTTATTATTTGGAAATTGAATTTGTCATCACGGCTGCAATTTTGCATATGGTATAAACGCAAAGTGGATGCAATTACGGTGAATTGATGTTGGTTAATTTTTGTTTAACTTAGATAGATAAATATGATTATAAAAAACAAATTATTTTACCTTTGTTGCACATTTTTACTTGATAACGTAATCACGAGTGTATGGAAAATAAATATATATAGATAACAAAATCAGAACAGGAAATGTACAGACAAAAGTGCAGAATGAAATAATGTATAATACAGTAAAATTGAAGTCATGACCATAAATCTTTAGAACTGATAATGGTAAGCAAATACATTTTTTTAAGTGTGAAGCTTGTATTCATTATTGAATCCATTAAAAATACATTAAATGTATATCTATGATTGAAATTAATAACAAACGAAATTTCATAGTATTAAAAATAGAGATATCGTTCATTTTTGTGATGCTGAATTGTTCAGAATAAATACCACACAAACAGCCTTGAAACAAGTGTAATATTTTTTTTGTGTCTATTCGTGATACCTTCAAAAAAATTGCAGTCGTGCCAAAACTTTGTTTGAGCGTGCAATATCCATAGAATAAAAGAATAATAAGAGGTTATGAAACTTTCCAAAAGCTAGCCAACAGGCAGGCTTAGACAGTTAGTCCCCTTAAATTAAAAATCACTGTATTTAATTTTTTTTTAAAAAAAGAAAGACAGGTATTTGAAATTGTGTAGGGAGAAAAATCCCTAGAAAGAACGATGTAAAAATATTTGGTCTGAATGGTAAATATGTGGAATATTTAATAGTATTTTGAGAAGAGCTGGATTTTTTTTACTTTTACAAATCTTTACTCTAACAAACTGCACTAAATCCAACATTATATTGCTATTTGAATATATGTCTTTTACATAAATATGGACCCATTGTGCTCTTATCCTAATCATAATACTTAATACAAATTATATACATTTAAGGCTACATCTGTTTGAGATAACCTAGATACATTTAAATTTTCGATACTCTTTTATTGAGAGCGAAGTCTCCATTAACTTGAACTAAATCATGGAGTATTTACAATATGTTAAAGGTGACATTGTAAATTAATTCTTCTGAATCAGGGAAGATAATCAATGATTTGTTTTTCTCCTCTAATATTGTACTCCACGACTCGTCGTTGCAGCTTATTTTTTGACTTGCATTACGGTTTAGTAGTATTGTCCCCAGTAATATTTACTAAACGCAGGCTATGGTGTCAAAAAACACACAGTACAAAAATGAATTTAATCAAAATCCTTGTTCAGTAGTTTACATTTATTTAGAGTGAGCAATGCGGAAAGCTTTCAACCGCCATTTAGTCAATGTCCATGTACTTATGATTGTATAGGCACGGCCGGATGTTTGAAGCGATAAACACCCCAAATATTCCTAAAATCCGCACGCAATGGAAAAGAAAACTTTTGGCGAATTTACAATCTTATCGAAATTTGAAAATGTACTACAACAGCAAACTAAAAACAATATCATCTATCATCGTCGTTGGTTCAACAAGCGAACATATGTCGACGTATTCTTTCTTTCCTTCTTATTTGAATTAAAATTCTATTTTACATATAAATATAGGTCAAGAGGCCACTAACCGACGACGTTAAACAAACAAAAGTTTTTTTAGATGTTATTTTTAAATTTTCTTTATTTGTACTATTATTTTTTTGGTAAATATTTGTAAATAAATATGTATACAGAAGTGGTAGCATTTGCTTGTACAACTCTTGTAAATGACTCACAAGAAGACCATCACAAATCCAAACAAACATAAAAGAACACAAGTCAATTAAAAAAAGCAAACACCACAAAAAACTGTTTAAAAAACCAACAATATATACCAGTTTCTATTTCATTTCACACTTGTAAACTTTCCACTCTCTTTTAACAAATGTAAATTTGAATCAATAGCAATTCATCATAATCGCAAAATAATCATAGATCAGATATATACAAACACTTGCAACGCCATTTGACTCTGTGATTGAAGCTAATAATTAGACCTTGGCATAGAACGCTAGAGCGATTTGCAAACAAAAATATGTGCGAAGAGGTAAAAACAGCCAAAAATAATCGCACTTAGCTATATACTCGTATACAAGAAAATACAGTACGCATACAGGATAAAAGATAAGAACGATCGTACGATATTCCAAATATGTATGACACAGTGCGTCATAGCGTTAAGCGTCTTATTGTGTACAGTACATGCATATTTGTACTTGTTCGCATAGATTCGCACAATTGAGTTAAATTGAAAACACGTTTGCGTATAGTCTCATTTAGAACGTATAAATAAATACGTGTGTCTTTTGGCTTTATTATATAACTGAAACATAAATATTATAATTTAATGATCGTGTGCTGGTAGAGGTTATGTTCTTGTTGCCATATACTATATATTTATTTCGTGGTATAAGAATTTATTTTATATTTTACAACAATTTCATATATGTGAATGTAACAATGACATAATATCTAAGAATAACAATAATTACAATATACAAACAATGCATACTGAATTTGTCATGTCTAAAATTTTGGGGGAAACAGGTTATCGTTCAAGCGCTAACTAGCATACTAATCACACAGATACAGTACGAGTATAAATACTTATATAATAAGCTGATGAGTAACGTTGTTATTGTACTTCTTATCAGAATTACATGTTTTATGAAATATGCGCAATTTTTTACCAATTGTTTAAACTTTCACAGTAATACTTAATTTCAGAGTTAAATAGTATACAACAAATCAAAAAAAGTACATAATTGCATTTTGGTTTTCCAAATGTGTAGGTATTTAAACATCATTAACCATACTTTTGGATGTATAAGAACACACACATATTGCTGATAATAAATATTAATGCACAAATATTTATTATTGATATACATAAAAAACATGTGTTAAGAATATTATTTTAAATCATAAAAACGAATTTAAAATATTTGTTTGTAATTAATTGAAAATTAATTGACGCACCCAAAATAAACTGAAAATAAAAAGAAATTAATTGAAAAATAACTTTAAACTAAAAACTCTACTTAAAATAAAATAAAAACAGTTTGATTTTTAATTTTATATATTATTTAGATAGTATATAACTCATCGTCATTATCATTTTGAAATACTTTAATTTTAACTGTATTTTTGGACTATCCTCTACAATTGCTTACAATATAAAAAATGCCGATGTAAAAATTATGGGAGTGTTTCTTCTATAAATCCGCAGCTATTTTAACTTGAACACAAACAGCTCAAATATTTGAAAAATTACATTTCAAAAATAAATAAAATGCGCGTAGGCGTATTAGAAACCAAAAAAAATAAAAGTGGAAAATCTTGAAAAAATACTTTATAAATATAAAATTTAAAAAAAAAATGATTATTCAAATTTTAATAACTGATCAATCAAAACTTAAAAATTCAAGTTTTTTTCAAGATTTTGAATTTTTAAAATCTTTTTTGTAACTTCCCACACAATTTATGTTTAAAAAAAAAAAAATTATATATTAAAAAAAATGTTTTTAGGTAAAAAAGGTTTTATAATTTTAATTAATAATTATTTTAAATTTAATTAATTAATATTTTGATGAAATAACAGTAAATTTAAAAGTATTACAAAAATACAAATTAACGATAGCCTTCCCAAAATAATAGTAGAAGTATATAGGGAAGGTTTACCTAATTACAAAATGCTCTTTAATTTTTAGGGGAAAGCTCCAAAAAAGACAAGCTGTAGAGAAAGTCTTCGCCAATATCCTTAGCAGCATAGACAGCTTTGGCTCTATATAGTTTCTTATTTTTTTTGTTAGTACAATTGTAATGTATTACAGTTTGTATGATCATTTATTATGTTTAATAAAGTTCAGTTTAAGAAATTGCTGTCTGTTGACGTCACTAACAAAATCTTTTTCTAAAAGCGAACTATCGCAAGCATTTATTTTAATACTACGCGCCGATTTAATAAAAAAACACCTGTGGCGATATTCGTATAATTATTTTTTTCTTTAAATTGCTATTCTATTTTTTTAACATTTTTTATTATTAATTGGCTTTGGCATACAATATATTTTTTTATTTTCTTACAAAGATACACTTGTTTTATCTATGAGAGTTTTTTGTTTTTTAAGATTTCTATACTCTGTGGGATTTTGCGAGAATCGCTAATCGCCAATTGATAACGATGGTTTTTTGTCTTAAGCGCCATAGTCAAATCCGCTAAAATGAGCCGCCATTGCTTTTTATTTACTGGCGTAATAAATAATATATATAAAAAAACGTTACTTGTTTTTTTTTACGCATACTTTCTTATTGTTATTTGGTACCCAGAAGAACATGTATATTAATCCAAAGGAAAGGTAGTAATTCTTTTAAACAAAGCTTAGGCCAATACACTAAATTTAGCAATTTTTTTATTTGCACATTTTTGTTTATCTTATGAAACATTTTTCATTATGACTAACAGAAGAAATGCGATTGTTTTACAGAAATTACAAAAAAAATAATCACGCAGAAAATACCACTGCTGTTGTTGACGAAATAACTTATAATTAAATTTAAAAATCTATGAATACGAAACTGAATAAAAATTTCAGCTGATGTGCAAATATTTTTTTATCAGAAGGTTTATTTGTACATTGTCAAGTGAATAAAACCTAATCAAAATTAATAGAAGTCCAGAAAAGTAATTTAAATTATTCAAAGTTTATTTTTTTAACTTTAACACACATTTATTTCTACATTATAAAAAATAGGAAATATACATTTCATGTAAATTTGTTTGTTTCAAAAAGGTTGTTTTTCATTGTAAAAGCCACACTTGTAATTTGCTTTAATTTGTGTAATGCATATTGTATATATACAAAGTGTATTCATACCAATGAAATTATTCATGTTATTCTAGGCTACATTACCCTTTATGACTTTTAAATGCATTGTATGTACACAGTACCTACACGCACGAACGGACTCGTACCTAATAGTATGGTAGTGGTGATTATTATACTTTATCCGTATTTTATTATAAAATTCAAAGTATTGAACGCACATACAATATGGTCATTAGATATTTGTTACGTGCTGCCATTATTATTTTAAATGCTTCCTAATGTCCATTTAGGCGTCTTTATCAACCAAACAATTTTACTCCTAATGATTGAGGAAACTTTGAAAATGTATTAATATGCAGAACGGTAGATCGATATATGATTGACTCCTTGTGTAATGTGTGGTATCTATATGGCATGGTGCCAGTTCAATGCGCCTTTGATGCGCGCACCCAATAATTTGTAAAATGGATTGCAATGGATTGCACATTGCACTTTCTACTACATTGGCACGTTTAATACTTTAATTTGACTATATT
>JAAAKO020069161.1:0-24003 GCA_010015015.2 Bolitophila cinerea | reverse complement strand
GAGTGCTGCGCTTGCGCAGCACATGATTGTTGTTGTATACTGAAAATGTTTTGGGGTCTATTTCATGCCGCCAAAAATCATGCCTTTTAAAAAAGTATTGTGCCCAAAATATAAAAGTAAATCCAGGATTTCCTAGTGCGTTCGCAACACATAATAATGTTTGACAAGTTGGCCACCATTTGAAAAAGACGTAGCCACAAAGTAAAATCGATATTTAAAAACCATAGTGATAACGGTGATTTAAGGGTGCGAGGGGTCGTAAGATCCAATAAAAGTCCAAGATCTTCTTTTCCTACACATTTTCAGGTATAGTTCTATATTTTCCATATATTCTTTGGTAAAATTCTAATTGTAAGCATTTAGAATTTGCAGGATTTTTTCGGGAGTTCTCTTGTATTTCAGTGCGATTTTCCCGGTATTACTCCTGGATTTCAGTGGGATTTCCCTAGGATTTTATCGGGATTTCACCGGTTTTTACCGCACATTTATTTTTATTTTGAGGGATGTTTTGTTTGGAGAAAATACCGGGGAAATCCCGTAAAAATTCCGGGAAAATCCAGGTGAAAACCCGAGAAATATACAAAGAATGTACAGGGCATATTCCGGAATATCTCACTGTTTTATGTCTTGAAATAATGAAAAATTCCGGGAAACAGAAAACCTACAAAAAACCTCGGAGATCGGTAAACTCTCTGGAAATCTAGGGAAATCTTGGAAGAAATTATGGGAAATCCTGCAGAATCTCAAGAGACTTTGAGAAATCTCCGCAAATTATTATTATTTGTGCTTACAGTGTAATTTTTTTGATTTTTTGTTTTTCATTGCACAGGAATTGCGAGGGATTTATCAATATTTCTCGGTAGAAAATTCCAAAGAAATCCTGGGAAAAAAATCCGTTAAAATTCCGGGGTAATAAAAAAAAAATATCGGAAAAATCTGGGGATACATGCAGGAAATCCCGGGAAAATCTGGCAGAATCCCGTGGAAAACCTGGGGGTATCCCTGGGATATCCCGGAGAAATCAGGAAACTATAGTGTCTTGTATGTTTAAACGAAAATCTGGAAACCGGCTATTTATCTATTTATCTAGGAGGAAATTCATTGTCAGGTTGAGATTGAACCCGGTTCCTTCCGGTCACAGTCAACCGCGTTATTTCTCTCGCCGGCGCCGGTAGCTTGGTATTAAAAGTAAACTTAATGTCTTTAATTTTTAGTAAAGCGCCGACTTTTGCCGGCCGTTTCTATTAAAAGTCGGCGGCCAACCGGCCAGGTTATAAAAATATCGAATTTTAACTTGATTCAATACAAACTAATTTTCAATCGATCCACCCTAATGTACATATCTCATGTAATAATATCTCTCAGGAAAAACGACCGCAACAGCTCATCGAAGTCATGCAATGGAATTTCCCGTTCGCAGAACGCGGCGCAATCATATTATACGAGTCGATATATATATATTTGAACATCATGCTGTTGCCGTTCCCGTTGCCGTTGCCGTTGCCTTTTCCATCCCCATTCCATTTAAAAACGAAACTCTATAGTGTCTTAACAATATATACACGCATACATATACACATTCTGTCTCTGCGGGTTGTTTATGCAAGAGCAACACACCCATCGAGTTTCCAAGCATATTAAGTTTAAGTGATTTTTTTAATACCATCGCTTTTCCGTTTCTTGTTGTTGTTGTTGTTGTAGCTGCTGCTTTTGTATCCTGGGCGCATTTATATTTATTGGAATTTCCTGTGTGCGATGTGAGGCCGGAATGTTTCATGAATTTTCACGTTCTCCGTCATTGATCGGTCTGACGAATTATAATTGTATCGATTTAAAATATAATATTTCTAAATCCCAACCATTTCTTTGGATCGCATTTGGAATTCGAGTATATAAAAGTCTACTTTACGGATTTCGTAAATAAAAGCGACCGGCTGGACTAAGTATTTTTGTATATAGTATAGATTATATTGAATATATAGCTATTTGTGAGGTCGACGATGAAATGATTGTTTGTTATGTGCCTCAAAGTACTTGATTGTATGTTTGTGTATTCACACTGACGTACGATGATGGAAAGCCTGAAACGTGCTGTCAAAATAATCGAATACAAGCGCTCGAGTTGAAAGCATGCGCGAGAGTGAGCGTTCAATTTATTGTGTGAACACCCCTTTTAAATATGCGAAGCATGCGGTCGTGATCGATTTAAAAATTTCGCAGTGAAAAATATGATAATAAAAAGAGGATTTTATGTTTCCGCGCGTGGCGCGCGCGTTTGACGAGTATTTATATGAACCGTGACGTAATGAGGATGAAACGTGGATTTATTGAATGCATCCATCATCCTCAAATCGTTGCTTCTACATCTACATAAATATTTTCATAACATAATTATAATATGTGGGATTCATGTACAGGTTCACTAGTGGGATTTCGGTATGATTAAGATCTTGAAGATAAATCTTACAGAATAATTGTACTTTTTTATGAATTTGGTTTATTTGTACAAATTAAATTTTAAAATAACATATTTTCATATAAAAGTACACAAATCAAACATAAAAATATTAAACACAAAAGAAAAAATAGAGTCGATTAAAAAATTTAGAAACAGTGAAATAAACGTGTTACAAGTATTTAATAAATAAATTATATTACCGATATTATATATTACCGAGAAATAATTTCCGGTCTTTATTGCATAGTTTAAGATTAAATAATTTAACAATGAATGACCGTTTTTTAAAGTCAAGAAAAGCAGAATACTAGATGATCTTAAAGAATCTTTAATGAAATCTCCAGCAAATATAAAGCTGATCCAATTTGCATGTAATTTGCCTGCACATTCTTTCATGGCTCAAAACGCTGAACGAATTTACGTTTTGTTCTCAAGCGTGTTTTTTTTCTAACGAAATTCGCAGAAGCGATGACGAGGACAATACGACGAACACTCAAGGAGAGATAGTGGAGATAGTGGATAGTTTATTATAATTATAATTCGCTAGAAATTTACCATGTGTAATTCAATATTATAATTCATAAACAAATAATAAAGGACGACCTTACAGTTCGTTAGAGATTTACCAGGTACTCCCATTTATCTCCAAAAACAACACCGAACACCAGCAGTTTTTTTAACAAGTACTATTTTGGAATTATAGATGTGCTAATATATATTACTATTTTTGTTTTTATTTATATAAGAATCCATTTTTTATTAAACGCATTTAAATTAAACGCATAATGCCGCTATATTGCACGCGAAATGCTGTGCCATATTGCATGCATAATGCCTTCAAACTGCACGCAAACAGAAGCATATACGGGCGAATTACACATACAATGCAATATGCGTGCATAATTTGCACATAATCTGCACACAAACACGCGTAAACGTGCTTGCAATATTTAGGTACTGCACGTAAGTTGCATTCAAGCTGCACGTAAGCATTAAATAAGCTGCTCGCAGAGTTTAGTTAAGCGTGAGGTGGAGTTTGAGTGCATACATAAGCTGCATTTAGAGTTGAGGTGCAGCTTGCTGAAGTTTAGGTGCAAACGCAAGAACAAGGTCCAAATTACGTGCAGAATTTGCATGTAATTTGCACGTAAGAATGAGGTACATTTTGCGTGCATATTTTGCACGTAAGCTGCACGCAGGGTTTAGAGGCAGTTTGAGAACAGTGTACGTTCAAATTACGAGCAAAGTTTGCACGGAATCGTGAGGGTCAGTTTGAATGAAAACTTTGCACGAATTCTGCATGCATACTTGGTGCAGTTTGCGAGCAAGGTCTGTTTATACAGTTCAGTTTGTGCCTGTGCGTTTTGACAGTGTGTACGCATTTCTGCACGTATCTGCCTTTGCGTGCAGATTGGCGGCAGTTTGCGTGCAAATTATTGAAAAAGGCTTAACGGGAGATTTTTTTTGTGTATTATTTATTTTCAGTTTATTTTGTCTGATAATGTAGATATAATAAATATGATAGACAGATCCATAACTGAAGCAAACTACTTTCTTCTGTCAGCAAAATCGCACCAGCTTAACTCCTGTCTCTCAAATTTGTATTTTCGTCTTGATATCTCTATATAATGACAGCAGAATGAAAATGAAAATCTGACACAAAATGTGTTTATCAAAGTCGATAATGACAGCCTACTGACAGCTACTGATCGTAGAAAGCTAAATCATTTCAATGCTTGCGAGAATACATTTGGCAATCGTCATAAACAAAAGTTTTATCCAACCAGAATTATAATATAAGTTTTGCTTGTATTATAAAAGGTTACCATGGCTTTTTTTTCAATTTTAATTGTTTTGGAGAATGAATGAATCGAAGATGATAACACTTCAACGCAAAAAACACAAGTCACAAAAAAGAGAGCGGTCGCATAGTATTTTTTTAGTTTATCATGTTTCATTTATATTTTTAATTTAACATAAAACTAAGCTTTAAGTAGATGAGGTCTTAATTGATTATCCCTTGCATGGCAATCAGCATGCCTATACCAAACTGGTAGATCAGTTGAATCCGCTTTGCATAGGTTATTGAAGAGGACAGAAAAAGCTCTGGACGCAAGGAAATGGCCCTCGGGACATTCCTTGATATCGAGGTAGCGTTTAACAACGTTTCCTTTGACGCGGTCCAGACGGCTTGTGCTGCCCATCGCGTTAGTCCCACAGTCACAAGATGGATAGACTCTATGCTCAGGCACAGAATCGTCCACTTTGACACTGGAGGAGAAACCGTTAGGGTCTTGGCAAAAGAGTTACTCTTCAGGGAGGAGTTCTTCCTCCCCTGCTATGGAATATGGTGGTCAATGACCACATTGTCATTCTCAATAAGAGAGCCTTCTATACACTAGCTGTGCCGACGTTCTGTGCGTGATCTCATGCAGCACGCTTTAAATATTATTTCCCAATGGTGTGAAAGTTTAAGTCTTTCGTTTAACGCCGGAAAGACTGAAACCATTCTATTCACCAAAAAAACAAGATTGAAGGACTCCGTCCAATCAAACTAGGTAACAATCCAGTTAAGAGGGTTTTGAAAGTTAAATACCTTGGTGTTATACTTGACAACCAACTTTCCTGGAAAGACCATCTGGACTACAAACTTACCAAAGCTACCAACGTATTTTGGCAATGTCGGAAGGCTTCCGGTAAGTCTTAGTGATTGTCCCCCAAAGTGGTCCACTGGTTCTACTTAGCCATAATTAGACTTCTCGCATTGTACGCCTCTATAGTTTGGTGGCAGAGAGCGAGAAAGGTATCGGTCATAAGGGAATTAGAGAAATTCCAACGACTAGTTTGCATTGTCATATCTAGTGCCATGAGAACAAGTCACACATCTGCTTCGGAAATCCATTTGGGCATGCCACCTCTCCACCTCTTCTGGTCCATCAGAAATCCCGGGCAATGAACAGGCAGACCTCTTAGCCAGAACTGGTAGTAAAGCCCGCTAACTGGACCAGAACCGGCCATCGCTCTATCATCATCACTAAGGAAATCGTGGGGGAAATAGATGATGAGCAGTAGCCAGCTAACACACTGGGTCTCCAAAAACGGGTGCGAGGCATTGAAAATGTAGTGTGAGAGTAACTAAATCGGCGCTTCATTTAAAGCGTAAAGAGCTGGTATGCGGTATCCTCACGGGTTACTGCCGACTAAACAAGCACCTGTATCGGTTGGGCTACTCAGATAGCCCAACCTGCAGGTGCGGGGAAATTGAGTCTTCGATTCACTTCCTCGCCGAGTGCCCCGCGCTTGACATCCTTAGATGTCAAGTGTTTCACTCCTACAAGATCCCCCTTGATTCGCTCCGCCTTCTTCCTATTAGTAAGATTGCGGAGTTCGTCAAGAGATCGGGTAAGTTCCCGGAGAACGACCGACTCTGAAATACGGGTTTAAGCACAATGGGCCCACTCAGTGGCCTACGTGCTAAACCTGTCTCTTCGATCATTATCATCGTATCTTAAACAGCTGTGATTGTAGTCCAATCTTTACCTTTATTTTCAACTAACATAGCCTAAAGTAGCCTTGTAGTCTAAAAAATCTTCTTAAAAACGACCATTAACGAAATTACATAGTTTCCAAATGTTTTTTTTGGTCAAAACAGTGTCATCGGGAACCTTTTATAAAAAGTCTATTTCCGTTATTCGTTTATTTTTTTTTTCAATAAAACTCAAATGCAATTCTGACTCCAACATGTTTTAATTATTTATTTTATCGTATCTATTTAATGACCTGCAATTGTCAAAATTAATTGAGTAATTTAAAATTTAAAAAAAAGTCTAAAAAAAAACTTTCTTTTCAGGAGACATTTTTTGAAATAATCTAAAGTAAATTAAACAATTCAAATAATTGCGTTAAATTTTATGTTTAATTATAATTGATATTATTAAAATGCATCTTCTTCTATAAAACGAAAAAAAATCAATGCGATACAAATTTACTGTTGTACCAGAAGCATTGAATTGTTCTCTGACACCCAGCCATATAAGACACTTAGTCATAGTTTATTGTTTTTATTTCATCTCCTACTCTGTTTATTTCTCTTTCTAACTTTCACTTTGTCTCTCTCTCTTTTTCTCTCTCAAAACCTCATTCTGAAAGTATCAATTCCATTCTCTTTCATACTCTTGGATATGATTGCAAGTTTGCCGAATCACGATTAGCCAAATGATACTATTGTAACTGCATTATGGGCTAGTGGGGGATGTGTATTCGGTTAACCGTTTGTATCCCATCGTGTTTCGGCCAATCGTGATTCAGCCAATCGTGTTTTTGCTAATTGTTATATTCGGCTAATCGTATCATTCGGCCAATAATGATTTGGTCAATCGTATTATACGGCCAATCGTATCATTTGGCCATTTGTGATTTGAATTTCGGCCAATCGTGATTCGGCCAATCGTACCATTCATCAATCGTGATTCTGCCAATCGTATCATTCGGCCAATCGTATTATTCGGCCAATCGTATCATTCGGTCTAACGTGATTCGGCAAATCAAGATTCGGCCAATTAAGATTCGGCCAATCGTATTTTTGGCCAATCGTATCATTCGGCCAATCGAGATTCGGCCAAACGTGGTTTGGCCAGTAGTATTATTTGGCCAATCGTATTATTCGGCCAATCGTATCATTCGGTCAAACGTGATTCGGCCAATCGTATTGTTGGCCAATTGTATCATTCGGCCAATCATGATTCGGCCAATCGGTTTTCGGCTAATCGAGAAACATCGATTTAAAATATTCTTTATACTATTTGAGCTTTTAGACTAAAAAATATGTTTTAGATTAAATGTACGAGTATTATAACATTTTTATATTCTTTATATTTGAATCAAAGATATACTCAAAATCAAAGGAAGTTTTTGTTTTCAAGACTATATTCGTATATATAAGAAAATATAATATACATAAATGTGCCGAAAGACTACACAAATTCCAAAAAAAAAATTTCTGCAATTTATCCTCAACCAAAGTATAATCTAATGAATAAGATAATCGTTTTAAGTGTGTGCTCGAGTGTGCGTCATTTGTTTGTGTGTGTGTGTATCTAATCTGGGTGAGATTCCATTATTTTGTTTCCGTAAACAGTCCACAAAATCTTTAAAATTAATTAAGATACGCACGATATACACCTGTGTAGAGATTAGACAAAAGTACAGAAACACACGGCCAGCGTGCGCTACTTTGGATAGTATATTTAAATAATAGTACAATATATATATATACTTTGTGTCGCTTCTTTTGTTTGTGCAACAAACAAGACAAAATATTTAATATTAGCGTGTGCACGTGTCGTGTATGTTTAATAATAATTAATAATTATATACTATCTGTTTGTCTGAGCGCCTTTTTATCGTGCGACTGATTCGCGCATTTTAAGCAACGCGCAGCATTGTGCATTTTATTAGCTTTTATGGTGTAATTATATTTAGAGTAAATTCCATGTGCTGTTTTGTGAATAAGAAATATAATCAAGAATTTGGCTTCTGTTTGATGTTTGTGTTTACGATGTTTTTGTATACAATGTGCGTCGTCGTCCGTTCGCGTGTGTGTGCCTATAAAATCACATAAATATACATTTTATCGAGAGTTCATTAATACATTATAATATATGTTAGATACTCTCGTATGGTAATTATACGATTAAAATCGCATATTCTTCATTAGGGCGCAGCTGTGTGCTCGGAATACTGACGATATGTCTGGCTATAAATCCAAGATTAAATTATGTATCAATTAGCGCCACAATTTCCATCAGCATTGCTGAATAATTGTATATATATATGTATGTATAATATATGCGCACACATTGGCATATATATAATATTCTCGCAAAGCTCACACAGTTAATGGGAACATTGTCAGCACATTCTGTGTCTGTGATCAATTTATGTAAATGTTCATACGAATAATACATATAAATAATAAATATGTAAATTGGGAAACGATCGCACGAACAATGGATATTTGAGAAATGCATTCATTGAATTATTCCAGGTCAATCGAGAATCAATTCTGGGAATGCATTCGAATCGGTCTACATTCTATATTATAAAACATATTTTACTATATTGTATATTTATAAGTGCGATATTGGCAAATCGACACTTTATGCAATAAATTTTGGTAAGAATATTAGGTCATGCACACACACGAATTTACATATATATTTTAAATGAAAATTATGGTGAATTAATTATTCTTTAAAATGGTTAGATCCATTTGGAACGTTATTGAATCTGGGTAGATTAAATATCTTTCATTTCATTTTCAACTAAACGGGAATGCGGTATTTGAGAATTATATATATCATCGGGTTTAAAGAGACATTTGTAATCATAAAAATGAATGAAATGAAAATTGTAAGAAAAGTGAAATGACCAGCTAGGAAGTATAAGCTGCCCCAATAACCGCTTTTCTTCTCATGCACACTTGTAAGGTGCACATTTTTATATAATTTAGACCACATTTTGGATTTTTTAGGTGAACACAGTTTTTTGTGGTTTATTTTCAATTATTTGGTTGACAGTATTGAATTTTAAGTTGTAAGCTTAATTTGATGCCAAAATTTATTTCTTGGTAATAAAAATTATATAATTGTATCAAAAATATATTTATTTTAACAAAACAATAGTTTTGGGCACAATTTTTTTACGGGTGGAATAAATTTAAAATAAATAGCTTTATCAGTTTCTATAGCTCTTATCATTTGAAAGTCGATTCGCTGAAATAAGTATATACAAATCTTTGAAATGTTTGGGATCTAATCAAAATGCCGCTTTTCAAAATTACGTTTTGTCGAAATCCAGCTTATTAGTCTTTTGATACGCCCGATTTTTTATATCAAAGTTGTTTCTAAACTTTAGTAATTTAAATAAATGAAAAATAAAATAATAATAAAAATGATTTAATTAAAGAAGAACGTTAATGCTTGCAGTTTTTTTCACAACAAAAAATATAATTTTATTTATTTTAAGTTTTTATTTTGTTTTTTTTTGTTTATTAATTAATTAAGTGTAGGAGAATTTAAAATTTAGTAATTTCTCTATATTATTGTTTCAATTGAAATAAAATCTTCAAACAAGTTATTAAAAAAATCTTAAATTTTTTTATTACAGAGATGTAACTTTTTCGCAGTTTTTTTTTATTAAAAACATTTTATCAGACAGTTGTCGGAAAACATTTTTAGTTAAAAGTGTAAACAGTGTTTTTTATATCAGGGTACCCGGGCTCACTTGGACCCGAATTTCCGGGCACTCGGTTTTAAGATAATGTTGTACATTTGACCCGAAAAACGGAGCTCTGTGAACCTGGCTCCCCCAAATCGAAAAAAGTGTTTTTTTTTGCGGCATTCAATTGACAATTTTTTGATATTTTTTTACCACAAATGACCATAAACAACTTTGATTGACCACCCTCGGTTCTAAAGTTATCCCGAAAAAGGGTGAAGGGTTAATTTAGAATTTCTTTTGGGGCGGTGGGGGGTGGTGTAAACATGAAAACGTGAAGTTGGCCCCCGAATTTATTTTTGAAATAACTTTTGAACCGAGGGTGGTCAATCAAAGTTTTTGCTGGTCATTTGTGGTCAAAAAAATCAAATGCCGCAAAAAATATCAATTTTTTCGATTTGGGGGGGCAGGTTCACGGAGCTGAAAAACGGGCCTAAGCCCGAAAAACCGGTTTGTACTTGCAAAACGGGTTTCTTTTGAATTTCGAGCCCGGACCTGTTCTTCGGTTCTTTATTTGAATATTTGCATGAGATATACGCTTATCTTTTTATACTCAATTTCAATATTATTCATTTCAATTGTACTCATTTAATTAAATTTTAATAAAAAAATAATTTTCTTAAATATTTTTCTTATTTTACCATAAAAAATATTTGAAAAATATTGATGGATGCTTGAAATTTCTGTGGATTTGAAATTGTTTGAACAAGTATATTTTAAAGTAAGCAATTATTTCAGTATTCTTAATTCAATGCAATTTTCGGGTCTCGGCCCGAAAAACGGTTTCCGTTGAATTTCTATCCTGTGCTCGAAAATCGATTCTCAGTTTAATTTAGTGCCTATGCCCGAAAAATGATTCTCAGTTAAAGTTCGGATCCAGGCTCGAAAAACGGGCCCGGTCTCGGTCCTGTTTTTTAATGGAACCGAGTAAATTAATATAATCGAATTGCAATACAATACTGAATTAATTTGTTTATTGATAGAATGATAAGCCGTTTCTGCAATGTGTGCATATCAATATTTTTAGAAAATGAATTAAAAAATGATTTCTTTTTCAGATCTCAATAATCGATTAAAAAAATTACATTTTTATAGAAAAAATCAGCAAGTTTCTTAATATTTTTTTTTATATCATATTTTAAATCAAATTGTCAATTTATAAAGTAAACTATATTAAACTATTTTTATATAACAAAAAAAAGAATAATTAGTGAAAAATTGTTTTTTTAAAAGAAAAATCTGTATTTTATTGAAAAAAAAAATAGATTTTCTATTTACTAATTCAGCAATTATCTTATATTATTCTTAAAATACAGAATTGATTTTTCTTATTTTAAACTCAGTTATTTGCTTAGTGCAAAATCAGTTGTTTTCACTATAAAATAACATTGATTTTTTAAAATTTGAAATTAAAGTTTTTTAAATAATAAATGAGTGACATTTCCTAATTTGTTTATATAGATATAATGTATTTTTTTTTAAATAAAGTTTTTCAGTATAAATATGATGATTTTATGTTGGAATAATTTCGGTCAGTTTTAATCAGTTTTGTAATATGTAAAAATATGTCAGCCACTTGACACACGTATTTACTAGCCAGTATTTTTGTATATTTCGGAAATGTTTCTCATTTTAAATATACAGATTATTATTGCTAATGTATAAAAATAAAACGTTCAATGGTTTTATTACTAAACATATTTTAGACAAAAATAGACATATAGACAAAAACAACTCAACCGTCGAGAATAAAATAACGAGTCTGTACAAATAAGGTTACACTTTAATGGCTTAGGAGTCTTTATATTTTATACATTTCTGCTTATGATACAATTTTAAAACAAATAATTCTTTCTTAAATGTATCGCATCTTGTTTTTTCTCGGGCATCAATAAATTGTTTAAAAATATTATAATAATTTGCAATTTTCCTGGTAAAATCATGTACAACTAAAACTATTTAATTTATCGGTTTATATTATAACAAATGCGAGCAGGAAAAATAAATTATTTACCTTATTTTCAAAAGCTTTGACTATCTATGAAAAGTCAGAAACTATGAAAAACAGGAAAACAATATAAACAAAAAAAAAACAATATATACCAAAAAATGAAATACAAAATAATATAAAATAGAACTTTGACTTTTAACAGATGATATCTTTAAAATATTTGAACATATTATATTTTAAAATTCAATTAAACAAATTCAAAAGTAAAAAAATTGTAAAAGATATGAACGTTAGTTGTTTAATGATTCATAATTTTAACAAACGAATTATTTGTGAAGACCTATTCTTCTTAAATATATATGCAAGCTAACTTATAAACATTATGTATATTTGGTTACGTTTTATAGCACAATGTTTGGCATGCCGCCAATTAATTTCATATATGACAAACGCATTGAAATTAGTGCTTGGCTTATTTGTAGCTAATTAAATTATCATATTTACTTGGCACAAAAAGGCCCAATATTTGTCTTTTATATACAAACAGTACTTGTAAAGTTATGAATAATATTAAAACATATATAATATACGGTACATATGAACGCGTATTAAGTATAATACTTCTCTGTTCAGAGGCAAAGATTTCGTAGGAACACAATAAATATTATATTCCAAAACAAAACATTGAACAACCCACATAATTGCGTTTTTCTTCCAAGTAAATACAAACCGAATTCTTTTATAAGATTATCTTTTGTGTGTCATGCTACATATATGTCATATATACATTGTATATTTTTGTATGTATATATGTATGTATGTCGTATGTACAAATGATATATAAAAAGATAAACGAATTAAATTCTTCACACACACACCTGCTGCCGAAACGCACAACGCACATCTTTTTGCGTCTGATTCTTAGGTTTAAATCTATGTGTGCCATTGTCTTATGTGTACCTCATAATTACACTTGTTTGACCGATCAGAGTCCAAACCTCTTCATGAAAACAGCGCCTCTTGAAACGCAGTACTGTGACAGTATATGCGTCCTTTAAGAAATGAGGCGCCTTCAGTGGCTATTTGTGGAATTATCAAATTTGGACACTCTACTGTCAAAAATATTATTTAACCTCATTTTTTGTGTATACATCTGTGTTAACTTTTGCATAAACATGTACACATAACCTCATAATTAAACTTGTTTGACATATCGGTGTCCAAACCCCTTCACGAAAACAGCACCTCTTGTGAGCATTTAGGATCCCACTACTGTCAAAAATATTATTTATCATTTTGTTTTTTAATATATTGGGATCCTTCAAGGAATGAAGCGCCTTTAGTAGCAATATGTAAAATAAACAAATTTGGACACTCTACTGTCAAAAATATAATTTAACCTCATTTTTTATGTATACTTCTTTGGTTAATTTTCCATCAACATGTACACACAATTTTTTTAGGGGATGTATGGGATGTTACCCTGATCCCAAAACGTTTTTTTTGCCTGGAAAAATCCACTTAAGTGTTTAAGGCTGTTTTTAGGGTAAAATCGACCCTTTTTACAAGTACAACCAAGTTTGATAGCTTGAAAAAAAGGTGAACATTTTTTCTATAATATGCTGTACTTCAAAAATCCCCCCCTCTAATGCACCCCCACCAAATCATTTAAAAAATGGTCGATTTTACAATAAAACCCTTTTAAACCCTTAAGGGAATTTTTCCAGGCAAAAAAAAAACGTTTTGGGATCAGGGTAACATCCCCTACATACCCTAAATTTTTTTCTGGGAGGGGGCGCTAAAGAAAACTTCAGCCCTTTTTAGATTATATGCTTTTTAGTTTTTTCATGTTTTACGTGGTTTTTACGTGTTACACAGCGCACGCCATCAAACAAAAAACAGGGTGGGCCCTCGAATTAAGTTAGGTTAAATTATGCATTAATGTAAGGAAAGAAAAGGCAAATAAATGGGTTCTCTATAAATTTTCCTAATTAGTTCTTCAAATCAAATTTTTCATATTTCTCGCATTGCAAAAAACGACGTTACAAGGATAGTATTGTCATTTATCGAAACAAAACTATGACCACCAATTCCATGACAAGATGATGTAGGGTCAAATGCCATTCAGCGTGAAAACCACAAGTCTCTTTGAATTGGTACATTGGAAAAAAGTTTTTCCAATTTTTTTTCTATATTAAGACCCATCAGTGCCGTTGGAAAATAAATTCAATTTCAGCAAAATTAGAGAACCAAAGTCCGGATTTCCACTTTTTGTGTTTTTTTTGGTCGAGAGCCTACGATTTCCGAGGAACCTAAATTTGACACTTTTTTTATAAGGTAAAAGAATATAGGAAAAACTCCACCTTTGTAGAAGCTTCTATTTCTTTACGATACGTCAAAAAATAGTTATTATTTTTAATATATTTTTATATGAAAAATAATTATAAAGTTATTTTTGATCAGAATTATATTTTTCAGGGAATAGAAAGAGAGTGCTTGTTTTTAGTTAACATTTTGCTTGTTTTTTTGCAAAAAAAAAACTAAAATATTATTTACCAAGGAATGGATAAGATTAGGAGCTCAGGAAATGGCTTTTAAAAGGTCGGGATTTTCTCTAAAAAAAATGTTTATGGAACTTCTCTCTAAGAACACGTCCCCGTTAAAAATAATTTAAAAGAGCGATTTTTAAAGACCCTTTTTCCCGCTTAAGAGGACTTTTGCGCCAATTATCATATTCGTAATCATCGCAAAAAAATACATAAAAAGTGTCAAAATTATGGACTTTGGAGTTCGTAATCGTTAATTTTTGGTAAACCCTCGAAAAAATACAAAACTAAAGTAAAAAAATATATTTTAAATCTATATTGAGATTGACAATTTTAGTGCAATAGAATCTATGCATTTTTTTTAAATATATTTATTTTGATTGATTGATTTATAGATCAATCATTTATTGACCGATCCTTATAATCATATCAAAGCGACGGCCAAATATAGGAAAAGATCAGTGAACAGTACAAAACATTTTGCTTTTTTTCCCATAAAAAGCGCAAAATTTAAATATTTATATTCTCAATGTTAGGTTGAGCATTTACTTAGTTGGAATATGAATAATTTCGTATATTATAAAGTCTTTCATAAAATTAAAAATTTCAATCAGCATGAATTGTTGCCCATACGATATACGATATAAGTGCTTAAAAATAAATAATTAAAAAAAGAATGCATATGTAAAACATACCTGTGAAAATACATTGAGCATTCAAACTCCCGAAATGGTTCTCCGGCCAGAAAGTACTTCACAGCTATCACGCAGGGTTCAAACAGTTCTTTGCTGCCGTCTGTATGAAAAAAAAAACGGTTAAAACTTAATTGTGAGATTATTGAGAATAAAAATAAAGGTGTCATTAAAATATCAAAAAAATAATTGGCTTAAAAGTTTCATGCCAGACGTACGTGTTAGCTTCGCCCGGACTTTGGCTATGAGATCATCGTTCAGTACGTCCAGCACGAGCTCGTCCTTTTCACTGTTAAAATTGCACTCCTTCGACGTGCTGTCGTCCTTGCTGTTGCTGTCGATCGAATGGCCCAGCTCCAGGCAACGGTCCTCACCCTTCTGGCCGCTCTCATTGCAACTGTTCAGATACTCGGCCGTGTACTCGATGCCCAGGAACCGTTTGCCAATGTGCCGACCGATCTCCAGCCGATTCTCATCGTACTCAATCTCGTACCTGCAAATGTGTTTTTTAAAACTTAGAAAAAGGGAAAATTGTAATGAAACATAAAAATAAACAAAACAGAAACAGAAAATGTATAGGGTATATGCAAGGAATATAGGGTGCATTGCGGGTGTATGGAGATTTTAAAAACCTTAATAGGCCTGTATGTGCAAAAAATGGAGAAAATTTAAATTAATTATATCGGCGTAAAGTTGTTTTTGGAAAATGTATCACTGTCACGTAAACTAAGCTAACTTGTCACCTAATGGTTACGAAGAAATAAAATGAAATGTTGTCCATCTGTATTTTTAAAATCTACACTGCGAAATGTATTTTATTATTTGTTGATTATTAAGTATTTTTTTGATTTAAAACCATATAACTTAAAATCTGTTTGCACTATATAAAATAAATATTCTACCAAGAAATAGCTTAAAAAATAAATAATAATGTTTCTATGGATTTATTAAAAAAAATGCAACATTATTTTTATATAGAGCAAACGGTTTTTAAGTTACACTATATTAAATAAAAAAATTAATAAAAAAACAAATAATATTTTTTTCGATTTTTTCTCAAATCTAATTCGTCAAAACATTAAACTTAAAGCGCGACCGTGAGGCATTTAAAAAACGCCAATATTTTTAAATATTTTTTCCCATCTCTTGCATGTACAATACAGCCCCATTTTTTGTCACCCTAAAAAACAATCCACCCTAATGCGGAAGCCGCCTTAAAAATAAAAAAAAATCACAAAATGATAGAGCACATAAAAGATTTACCTAGTGACATTATCCAGGAATGCAATGTATCTGTAGTACAGCGGTCGCTTATTCTCACAGAATAATCGGAACAATATCCTTCCAATTGGCTGTTGATCGATGACATATCCATAATTTACTTCTGCAAAATTAAAACAAAAACGATTCGTTTATGGTTTGCGTCATCTCGCCGTCGGCCTCATAACAAATATTATTACCGATTCTGTCTTTTATTTGTAAACACTGGGATATGTGTGGAAACTGCAGTATCTTTCGCCATTTCTTGCTTTTGCCTTTATTGCTGTCTGAACCACCTGCAACGAATTAAACGATTTTTACGTGTTAATAATTTCACTATGTATATTATAAACGTGTGTGTGTGTGTGTGTGTGTATATATATGGTAGTAAACGAGCGGCCAGACATAATTTAAATTAATGTGCTATAAAACAAAACAAAACCGAAAAACTCGTGAGCCGGTCGCCGCGCCGCTGCCGCCGCAAGACCATTGTTGTGTGGCCTACATGTCTGGTCTCTGGTGGTATATATATACACTATACAGATACATACTACATAATATAATATATATTTATTTAGTAATATAAACGCCCTTGGAAAATTCGCTTGGGCCCAAAAGTGTATTGCACAAAAAAAAAACAAGTTTCCTGTGACTGTACTTGTGTATGTAAATTAGTGTGGTTTGAAATGAGACTTTATTTCTATATATGTTGTAAGACTTATAAAAAGATGGATTAATACAGAATACAAAAAAAAAGTTTTTAAATTTGTATCTTTAGAAATGTTTGTTTTCCTTTTTTGTGTTTTTAAAACATTTATTTTATTTATTTAACTGCATCTTTTTAAAGCCTAAGTTTTTATCTAAAGTTTAACCAACATATAAGAGTGAATGTACTACGATTGGCCGAATCACGATTGGCCGAAACACGATTGGCCGAATCACGATTGGCCGAAACACGATTGGCCGAATCACGAATGGCCGAATGATACAATTGGCCGAAAAACCATCAAAAACCATTCGGCCAATCGAAATTCGGCAAATCGTATTATTCGGACAATCGTGATTTGGCCAATCGTATTATTCGGACAATCGTGATTTGGCCAATCGTATTATTCGGCCAATCGTATCATTCGGCCAATCGAGATTCAAGATTTTATTAAGAAAGGATAAATTAATAAAACACGATTTTTAATTTGCAATATATTTTGTGGTCAAACTGTTGCAATTTATATAATATTCCGCTTTTATGAAAATCGTAACTAAATTTAAAAAACGTTGTCAGGTTCTGTTCAAAAAATAAATATATTTTGGGTAGTTAAGGGATCATAAAAATAAATTAAAATCATGATTGACGTAGAGTGGCCAACGGCAACCTGTCATATAGAAATTAACATAATTTGAGTGCTGTTAAATATAATTTATAAAAGGAACTTCACATTTCAATATTATTCATTTAAAAAAAAGTAATAAATTAAATAAATTTATTTAATAAAAATTTAATGAACAAATTGACGTAGGGGTGCCAATATAATTATTAAGGCAGACTTCATATTCCGATATTGTTCATTTAAAAAAAGGTAATAAAAACGGATTATCAAAATAGCGAAATGACAATATATATCCTCAGAATCTAAATCCCGGAAATGACAAAATCCCAAAAGTTACAAAATTCCGGAAAATATATATCTTAAAATAGCTTATAAAATAATTATATGTAAAAATACCGCAATACCTAACGTGTTTTAAATGAATTAAAATAGAACCTTAATTAAAAAATAATAATTTAATTGTAAAGAAATAATAATAATTAAATTATGTTCATTAAAAAATAATATAAATATGTTAAGAGAGATTTTGTAATTTCCGGGATTTTGTGATTGTCGGGATTATGCCAATTCCGGGATTTTGATTTCCGGGATTATGTTTTCGGAAATTTTGATTTCCGTGATAATGATTTCGGAGATTTTATATTCCAGAATTTTGATTTCCGAGATTTCGTACCCACCCTATAAACAACTAACGTTAAAAAAGCATGCGCTTGACGTAGAGGACCGTTAGGTTTTTTATTACCCTTTTTAAATATGTCATATTACTTAAAAAATATTTATTTTATTCTGCGGCCAAGTAGTTTTTTATTATGGAAGGAAAATTGTGTTTCGGTAAAATGTGAGCTGGCAAATTGTTGGGGAGGTGGCAAATTGTAGAGCTGCTAATTGTTTTTAGCAAATTATGGGGCGCTAAATTGTAGATGGAAAATTGTGAGCCAACAAATTGTGTTTTAACAAATTGTAAGCCGGCAAATCTTGGCGTCGCAAATTGTGGGGCGGAAAATTGTAGACGGCAAATTGTGGGCGGCAAATTGTCCGCAAACGATTTAGTTTAGCTATGTTCTTTTGAGATTGCAAAATTATTTATCGTGATCGTGAGTTCTTTCTTAAATATAAAAAAGGACGATAATGGTGAAAAGCGAAAACGTGTTTAAGATCGAAGTTTCAGATCGCTTCGTTCGCCCCTTCCCTGTATAGGGGGAAGGGGCTAAAAATTGTAAAAAACGTTTTTGTTTGAAGGACTTTTTTTAACAGAATTCGAATGATATTTTTAAATAAAAAAACTGCATATTTATATTTTTTTTTAGTTTTTTTGAAGTGCAAATAAAAAAATACCAGAGAATAAATTGCTTGTTTTATTGCTCTGCAAAAACAAGAAAAATACTGTCCAAAAATAAGCAAAAGACTAGCAAAAACCAATAATTTCGTACAAATGACAGGTTAACTTAAATAAATATTTAATTAATATTTGTTTGATATGAAAAATGCAGTTATTTTTTATTTAATTTATTATTCATTCGAATTTAATATTCATTCAAATTCTGTTTAATTTTGATTTTCCGTAATACACAAACGTTTCATGCAAACTTTAACGGTGGTGTGACTTTAAGGCAAAGACATTTGCGACACAGACAAATTGGGATAAGACAAATTGTCTAAGACAGATGCGGCACATGAAGAAACATTTTAGACATTTTCGGCACTTTTATTTCAGGCAATTGACAAATGCGGCACATTGTCCGAACACATACGGCTTTTTATTTTATGTATATTGCATTTTATTTAGTATATAAAATTATTTTATGGGCATCGCATGCAAATTTCTGTATTAAAATTTAAATGCGATGTACATGAAATAAAAAAGACGAATTTGTCCGTGCCGAATTTATCATGTGCCGCATTTGTCATTTTCTTATTTTTAAAATAACCTCATTTGTTCTATAACGCAAATAGCATTTGGCAAAATAGCCGTGCCGCATTTGTCTTTGCCTCAAAAGTCCATCTCCCAACTTTAACCACTCCCCGAACGATGGGATCTGAAATATGGTTTGTAGTCAGGGGATCATTTCTTTAAATATTGGATATAACTCTTGTTTTACGTCACCGCCTCTAAACTGTAAATTAGCTTACTGATTGTTACACCACAAGATGAGCACAGAAATTGTCTTCTTGCTGATTTTATCTGGTATTCGCAACAATATTTGCCGCTAAATACTTTCTTTTTAATATTTGCGATTTTTTATGACATTTTATCATACTTATAATATTATTATTATTTTTAAGTGTTTGTATATAATTATAAATATTTTCCTGAGATATTTTTGATATTCTTGATATATTTCAGAAAAAAAAAAACAATATTTTAATATTTGCAAATAAAAAATAACATTGTAATATTTCTGAACATATTTTCGATATTATTAATATTTACTATATAATATTTGGTATTTTAAATTATTTTTCATAATATTATGAATATTCGCGAATATTTACTTTAAATTACTGTATTAGAAAAAATATTTTAGATATTTGCAATATTACTAATAATATATGCGATATTACAGATATTATCCTGTATAATCAAATGTTTGTACACCATATATTTTTAAAATAAAAAAGACAATTATATAAAAATAAAAAACGAATCTAGGTTTTAAAAATAATTATATAAATAAAAATCTAAGCTGAAATGAATATGATTATGCCTCGACTCAGAGTTCGTCGGCAATCGCTGGTTTAAAGTCTATTCCGAAAGTCCAAACCAAAATCACATAAATATTACATACAAGCCAAATAATACATTGTGATATGTTATTCTATATTAAAATTACGTAATACAACTAATCAAAATATTTCACATCTGTATTATCCAGCACTCAAGTCAGAGTCAGTGTCAGTCAGTCAGAGAGTCATTAGTTGATATTTACTACATGAATTCGCTTGCATTGCAATTCCTGACGATTGTATCAAAATTTAGAAACGTTTGCGAAAGGCATTACCAATTTAATTTTATATATGTATATATATGAATTTGACTTGACAAAGTGTGAGTGTGTGTTTGTGTGTGTGTGTGACCCGACCACAAACATAACATAAGCTTTTAATTAATACGCTCAAACGGCAGTTTCTAGAGCTGAAGTGCGGCGCGTACTCATATACAATCTTGATATTTCTTGAATTCTAAGTGTGTATATACGATTGCGCGCTCGAGCTCCTCAGACATTCCGATGAATCTTTGCGTGTATACAGCATGCATCTCTATACTGATGCTTACAGCATATGTATGTGTGTGTACTTCGTATATTTGTGTTTGTGTGGTAAGTGAAATAATGTCATTTCCACAGATTGCAACGCGCACGCATCAAATGCACGCGGAATATTAATTCAATTACACGCGTTTGCGCATTGGGCAAGCATATTTTATTGTAAATCTTCCATTTACAAAAACTAGGTTACATTTCAGCATTAAAATATATATGTTTGAGCAGTCGAGTTTATATACATATATATGTATATATGTGCAATAAGCCATCGCAAGCAACTACAAAAAATATTTATATATATTCTGCATCTTTGTAGAAGTCAGGGAATATCATATACACGCATACATATACAAATGTAGCGAGTACTTATTTTATCAGTATTTACGATTCTGTGTATATACTTAGACTGTTTTAAAATAGAATTTGTTTATAAATCCAGTGCGCGAGTAAAATAAAATATACAACGTATATGTTAGTATGAGAAAAGAGACCTATAAAGTGTTTTGCATTGTACCATCTTATATGTATATACACATACACGCAATTCACATGAACATGTTCTTTTATAACGTATATGTGTATCTTCAAAATAAATATATATTCGTCTTTTGCTAGAACGACTCTGAAAGACTTGAGAGCTTAAAATTATGGTAATGAGCGTCGACGAAGTTGACTCGGCGAGATGCACAGAGCATACTAAAATACAAAATGTTACTCAGACACAAATTACATTAGGGTGGTTCAAATGCGCATGATTTTTTTTATTTTTACAATACTCATATTTTTATTTTTTTAAAAAGTATTAAACAAAAAAAAAAATACTTTCATCAAAAATAGGGAATGTACTACGATTGGCCGAATGATACGATTGGCCGAATCTAGATTGGCCGAATAAAGCGATTAGCCGAATTAAAATTGGCCGAATTTAAAGGTAAAAACATCAAAAAACAATTCGGCCAATCGAGATTCGGCCAATCCTGATGCGGCCAATCGAGAGACACCAAAAAAGGTTATAGTTACATACATATATTTATAAATTTGTTATTTTAAAAAAAAAATCAATTACAAAAAAAAAACAAAAAAAAATGTTTTGTCCTATTATTATTATTTAAAACAGATTTTTATTTTATGTTTTGCCTCGATTAACTAAATACATTATTTAAAATTAATAATGCATTTGAGTAAAATGTTTACAGAAGCATTTCTTAACATTTTTCGGAATTATTATCTATATTTAAACTTTATAGAGATACGTTGGCTGGTTTAATGCAATTAAATGACCAATGGGCCTTAATTCTGGACACTTTTTAAAAAATCTTTTGCAATTCAAATACACATAACAATTTGTCTTGAAAATGACCACAAAATATATTATTTTATTTATGAAAATTAAAGATCGCCTTTTTGAATATTTCTGTAATTTTAAATTCCAAAATTTCGAATAAATTTAAATAATTAGATAACAAAAAAAAAACAATTTGTTTTCATATATTTACTTTATTTGAACAATAGACTCGACAATAGCTTATAAAATGATGACATGAAAATCCGATTTGATCTGTGATATTTTTTTCGGTTTCGTCTTTTCAGTACCTTACATATTTTCAGTACTTTAAATAGTTGATTTGAATTTTACCCCGGCGATGCTGGCCCCGTTGTTTACTTTCAATTTTAAACAAGAGAAAAACCACAAAGGAAACATAATTTTATGAATTTGATTTTATGGAATTTCGCCCCGTCGACATTCACACATTTTTTTGTTATTTTACCCCGCGGTCGCTCACCCCGCCGACACTGACACATTTTTTAATTGTATTTCATACAAAGGACCTACACACTCGAATTTTGATTTTTTTTTTACGAATTTCGTACAAACGAATTTCATTTTTTGGACGCCGTCGCCCGCCCGCTTAACTCACACAATTAACAGAGTAACAATGCCATTGAAAATTATTAAAATTCAGAAATATTATGAGGATTGTTATAAATCGTAGGTCTATACTTTATTATAAATCATCTGCTATTAAACCTTTTAAAAAAGGAAACAAAATGGGGCGGGCGACGTCCGGTGGGGTGAGCGTCCAAAAAATAAAATTCGTTTGTACGAAATTCATAAAAAATGAGCGAAATTCGGCGGGGTGTAGAACCTTTGTATGAAATACAATTAAAAAATGTGTCAGTGTTGACAGGGTGATTGACCGCGGGGTAAAATACCAAAAAATTGTGTGAATGTCAACGGGGGAAATTACGCGGGACGAAAATCGCTATTTTTGAATTCTAAAAATCGAATTTCTCATGTTTTGAATTCGTTTGTATAAACTGCAACGGGGTCTATGGCATGCCGCCCTTTAAATATAAGCGTTTTAGGATTATTGAAGTATTTTTTTTATGTTCTATACTTTTTAATTTTTAACGGTCATTTATAAAAAAAAAACAGTAATATCCATATAAATATTTTTTTGAAAATATAAAAAAATCCGAATCTGCAATAAAAGGGGGGGGGTTCATATTTAAAATGTAAAAGTTACCCCCTGTTGACCCTAAAAGGAGGGAGAAGGGGGTGTAATTTTAGCACTAATGTATTTCCCCCGGGAAATAATTAAATTTTGATAATGGACATTTTTTCCGTAAAGTGCTTATCACTCGAGTAATTTCAAAGTTTCAGGTTAAAAAATCACCCTGTATAATATGCTTTTTTAAATTACTTTTTAATTTTTGATGGTCATTAAAAAATTCAGTAAAATATCTGTAGTTTAATCAGATGTGTTTGCAATTGTAAAACATAAAAAATAGAAATTAAGTTAAAGTAAATTTAAAAATAAGTGTAAAAATTGCCTTTTATTCTCTTTTTTACGAATATTTTAATTTGTTTTAATTTTATGTCACATCTTACCCCAATAATAGGGTGAGTTAAGACAAAAAAAATCTTGAAATTTAATATTATGTTTAACTATTTTTAAAATTATATTTTAATCGTAAAATACATGCATTTTAGTATTATAATTTAGCCCTTGTATTGTCTGAGTAAATTGCATGTAAGCGCAAAGTGTCCCAAATTTCCCCGGTAGTTCTTAATACAAAATGTATTTCTAATAATAATAATACATTTTCAACATTTTCAATATTAACAAACATATTAATAGTATTCTAAAGCTACAGTCCCACGACTTGCTCAATCACGCAATTTCTTGAAATTTCGACGCAATTCTGGATTGCGCTCGTGTGAA
>JAAAKO020069050.1:0-24004 GCA_010015015.2 Bolitophila cinerea | reverse complement strand
TTGTTGTGCTTAAGTTTGGTTGGTATCATCTATTGTTGCAGCCATAGTTAGGGCATCTTTAACATGCCTTTGTACAATGTATCGGTCTCTGTTTTCCAAGAGAGTTTTCCGAGTTTTTGACTTTTGTTCTATATCAATCAAACATAGTCAACCTTTTTATTTGTCAAGGGCTATTGTTGATATTGGACAACTCTATACAGTTATTCTAAACAAATATAATTACCAATAGGCAATAGACCTTATATTATTTGCTAAATCACCTGATTTGAAGAGAAGTTTATGAGCCGAGTACCAAACTTATTACAAGATAAAAATATTTGCCAACCAGATTTTTTGAATTATATTAATGTTTCTGGCTCTATGTGTATGGATTAGATAACTCATTTTTTCTAAATATAGCATTACAATTTTAATTCAGCATTATTTCTATGTTTGTACATACTATCATGCTAAGGATTTTTAGTTTTGGTTCAGTTGGAATAAACTGTTGGGTAGATAATCAATTATTTACTATTTTTTATGGAATCATTAAGGCTGATTCCAGGGAGTGTTTTGTCTAGTTTTCTAGGTATATTACAAACAGGGTCATAATTAATGAGCAGCCCTGACGAACTGACTTTCCAATTATAAAACTTTTTGTTTGATATCTATAAACTAGTACAGTTGATGACGCATTTGTATATAGATTATTTCAACAATTCACGAACATGCCACGAACAGCCCATAACAAAAAGTATTTAACTCTTTCGACCGCCTTTTCCATTTAAATACTGGTTAATATAATTTTAAGATGTATGGTACTTTCACAAGCACTAATAATATTCCGAATTTGTCTTAAGTTTTTAGTAATTGTTTGGTCTTTTTGCGAATTTTTGTTGAGGTCCCACGATTATTATACCCTTTGTAAACATGTCTGAGAGTTTTTCATGTCCTGTGAGGGACTATTGAATTGCTTTAGGAATTCAGTTTTACATATGCTTTAATTTTATTGTAGAATTCGTAGCTGAGTCCATCCAGCCCTGGTAAATTTCTCCTACATGATGCTGTAAGTCCTGCTCTGTGATTATGGCTGTTAAATATTCTCTGTCTTTTTTGTTTAATCTCAGGTTTCCCAAAATATCCTCTAAAATATGTAAAGATTTCCTCTTGGATATCCTTTTGGTTGGTTTTCCAATGGAATAAAATAAATCGCTCTCCAAAAAATGTGCTCCTTAAATAAATGTGCACCTAAAATAAAATGAATAAGCTACAAAAATTAAAAATGTGCACTTAAAAGTATCAGTGGTCACAAAAAAAACAAGCTCCAAAAACAGAAAATGCCCCAAAAAAGTGCACTTTAGGTAGTTGAACATTTTTATATAATTTAGGAGCACATATTTTAGGTCAGCAAATTATTTTTGTGGTACCTTTGTAATTATTTGGTGGAAAATATTTAATTTAAATATGTTAGCTACACTTGATCTAAATATAAAAAAATACCAATATTTCAAAACCGCTTAAAAAGGCCCACACACCCAACATAACGTTCTATCTGTCTTGTGAGAAATGCATTTTCGTACAGTATGCCGCAGAATGCGTCACAGGTGCTGGAATGCGCCTTATCTTGTGCACTCGAACACAACTCAAAACTATGAGATCATCCCACTAATTTACACATTGCTCGGAACGATTTATGATTGTTTCACACCGAATCTCGGCGCAACGGCCGCGTTATGGCGCTCATTAGTCACACCATTAAATCGCACCTAATTACACATATTCTCTCTTATTATGTATAACTTGTGTTTATGTATATATGATAAACGAAGACGAGAAACAATATACACTTCTTAATTCTGATTGCAACGAGAAACGTGTGCCCGACACACACACACACAAAACAGGCACTAAAACAAATCAAAACATCATTAATATTATCGGAGCAAAGAAGTAAGTAAAAAAAACATAACATAGTGTTACTTTATTCACGGAGTCGTTGCTTTTACACACTATTTTTTTTTTGTTTAAGTATGTATTCATAAGTGACCAGAGATCAGTAAAAACCAGTATGCACAAACGATTAAATACTAACACAAGAGAGCATATAACATAAACACAGGGAGTGAGAAGAAAAAAAGCTCGCGTAAAGTTATGTCTTTCCGAAAAAATGATTGATTGCGTGAGCATTGTTTCACAATACGCATATTGGAGCCTCACAACTCACAGGAGAGAACTTACCCACTAATTTGATTTCATTTGAGTCGAATGGAATTACATATTCAGCGCTCTAACAATAATTAGTTATGCTTCTTCAATTTGGATACATTTATTTTAAATAATATCGTGAGAATGATCGAAGAAAGATGAGATTGGATTAGAGGAAAAGGTGTTTTGCGGACACATTGATTTATGATCGCAATATTTAAATGTAATCAATTCGAGAGCGGATAGAGAGCTGGAAAAATGGATAAATTGCAAAGCACTTGTTTTTTATATAGATACAGAATAAAAAGAAAATCCTGAAAAATTGTTGAAATAAAACATCACCAATTAATTTTGTATGTATAGTAGTAATTCTTTATTTCCACTTGTTTTATTTTTTTTGTATGTTATGTGTTTGTATTATATTTTCTAATAGAAGAAAGTTTAAACATTCTTTCGCCTATAATTAAGTGTGTCTGTGTGTGTGTTTTTTGTGTGTATTTTCATTATTTAGATTTATGATTAAAATATTTACAATGCGTATACCAAAAGAGTCAACGAAACAACCAATTTTTATTTTAAATTAATTGTTTGGTATATTAAGTTTGTGTGGGTTTGTGTTTATTTTAAATGTTCTACAAAACAAAACTGGGGGTTTGGCGTCTGCAGCTCCAGTTCATAATATATAGAATATATATTTATGTTATCACTTATGCTATACATAAAGTTAGTGAGCTATACATAAATTCAACGTAGTTTAGATTATAATAATAACACATTTAAATAAATTATAGATTTCCGTGTTCGCGTGTGGTGAATGTTTTTTTTTTGTTATTCAGTTTTAAAACACAATAAAATCAGGGTGCTTTTGGAAAACGCCGCCACTCTTAAAATTAATTAATTTAAATATTCACCGGGAACAGAGTTTACATTTTATAATAATAATATTTACACTGCATTTATTTTTTAACTATATAAATGTGACAATTGATTAAGTTTTGTTTATTAATTTCTATACGTTTTTATGAATCTAAATTGTAACAATTAAAATTAGGTTTGTTTGGGTTCATATATATATATATATTTATCATAGATATATAATAATAATAATAATAATGTTGTTGTATTTTTGTATGTGTTGTTGTAATGTATGTACTATGTATTGTTTATTTTTATATAGGTATATATATATTTTAGTTTAAAATAATATTATTATAATCTATGAAGTGGTTTGTGGCTATGCTGCTTATTTATAATGTGTGTGAACATTATGTTTAAGTCTTTTGAAGTGTGTATGTTGTTTTGTGAATGTATTCTTTTTTTAAATAAATTATTTTTATGTTTTGTATATATACCTTTATGGATATAGTACAATGTAGGTTAATATAAAGAGCAGAATACCGATTCAGATCAGCCCATTTCAAAGTCCTATACAATCTCATCTCATGCGTATTTGTATGTGGGTTTTCTTTTGAATTACATATGATGTCTACATAATATATATATAGTATATTTAAAATGGATTATATAGAATACTTGTTTGTTTATATGGCAAAGTTTGATTAGGTTAAAAATACGTAAGATTTTCTGCTTTTTTACAAGGTTCGATGAAAATGGAAAAGTTGGCTTGATAAAATTCATTTAAATTGGGTTTCTATTTTTTACGCATTTGTGCGTGCGTTAATGTAAAGAAAAATCGATGCAGATGGAGATCCACAGTTGGCAGTTCTAAGCTTCTAGAAGTTCAATTCGCCTATATACACAAACATGAAATTTTTCTTTTTTTATGTGTATGTGTTTTTTTGTGTATTTAAAATATAAGTTAAGAGATCACTGATTTTTTTATTTGTTCACTATGTACAATTTTTCGTCACCAGCACGCTGCAATTTATATTCGAATCACATAAAATGTAGAATCTGTTCATTATTTTTCATGTCCTAATCACTCACACTAACGATTGCACTGCGTGATTATTAAATATTTTCTGTGTATATTTTATGTGTGTGTGTGTTGTGTTTTCGCTTATATATGCGTTTATACAAGAAAAATATGTTTTTATTATTCTGATCCAAAATGGTGTGAATTAGTCAATGGTCTTAGCTCTTGGGATTAAAACTAAGTGGCACTACTGAACAACACTGAGTTCTTGTAGTAGTTGGGCCGATCTTGAATTGGACTTTTGACGTCACGTTCGCCGGACTGCTGACGTGCCTTTCGCTCTAGTTCGATCTCTTGAGCTAGTGATTCTGTGGAAGAGACAAGCAGGAAATTGTTAGTGAAATAATAACAACATGTTTTCAAATTTTCTCTTCCATCTATTATTTATTGAAATAAATTCTTTTCTCTTTCGAATCAATCAATAATAATGCGCTTACCCGAGTAATTTTGCCAGAATGCACCAGTCGCCATGAGATCGAGGCCAGGATAATTCCAGGGCTTCCCGTCTGGGTTTGGTGGATGCTGTGGCGGTTGGTGCGGTGGTAACGCAGATTGCTGTTGCTGCTGCTGATGCTGCACATCCGGATTGGTGCGTGCGTACGGGCTGTCGCGATCCGTTGACGATGGTCGTTCCCGTCGATCATTTATGCTGTTTTCTACAAAAGGAAAATCAAAGATTCTTGTTAGCTTGACTTGTTGATATTATGTTGACTGTTTCCCGGTAAAAAAACTTTTGTTTTCGAGAAAATATTTATGAAATATAACATTTTCCATAAACTTACCAGAAATAAGCCGCAACGCCTCTGCGGGTGCACCGGAAGCCTTCAGAGCGTCTTCCATTTGATTGCGTCGCTTCATTTCTGACTCAAGCTGCTGCTGCAGGCGAATACGACTCTTACGCTCCTTCTTAAATCGTTTCTGGTACACCACTGCAACGAAAAAATAATAAAAATTAGGATAATTCTTAAAAAAAACTATATATTACTGATTAGAAAGTATATAGTACATCAATCATCGCTAAAACGGACAAATTAGTGGTACTCTTCGTCTGTTATGGGAAACGAAGCGAGCTAATTTGCGTTATTCATTTGCCAATTCACGGGTATATTATACAACAACAACAACAAAAAAGAAGCCTTCTCATTTGTTCAGAGAGCGCGTGCGCGCACGTATAGTGGCCACCCGCTGACGTGCGCGCGCACATACACGGATGCACCATTGGGGGTCTTTCCGAATTGCGCGCGTTAGCTCAACCAGATGATCTCTGCTCCTCTATGTGAACTAACTCGAATGCCCGCGTTATATATTTATATATATATATATGCTCACATATTAAACCGCGATACGATATTGTTCTATATATCATTTTGAAATGCAATATCGCTCATTGCATCTTTAATAATAATACAGCGCGTGCTCGTTCAGTCGCTTGCACACGCACACACACAAATACGGTGAAGTGAACACAATCTCTACGGCACAATCTCTCAATAAATACACATCAAATCGAATGAAAAACGCGCATTAATATAGTAAGTTCTTATAATTGCACACAAACGCGGCACTCGCACGCTCATATGCAGCCATTTGTCGAGCTGATGCAAGCCGCTGCAGCGCTGCGCCACGCCGATGCCGCCCGAGTGCGATAATTATAAAGTTTGCGATTTAATATAAATGTTTTCAATTTTCTATGTTTAGACTTTAGATTAGAGTGTTTAATATATGTTTATAGAGTGGCTATATATATTGTATGCCAGCAAACGCGTTTAGATGCAATTTAGCGCAGTGCGGAATACAAATATATGCAATTATGCAATATTATATTGGTTTTTGTTTTTTTTTGTGAGATAAAATTGGATTTTATATGCTGGGATTTATATGTATTTGTAGATCAGCGTTGTAATAATTAAATTATACAATCATAAATAAGGAAGTTTTTTTAATGTGTCGATATTTTTGTACAAAAAATTATGTTAATCGAAATATCTAATTTAAAATAATTATAAATTCACAATTTTCGATTTTCGCCATTCTAATCAATAATTATATAAAACACAATATTGTATTTCTTATAAATTGTAGGACACCTAAGATCACTGAAAATTATTTCACGGTTAATTAAAAACAACTTCATAATTCCGGCAAATAAGTATATGTTTTGAACTAGTTAGTTTTACTGTAACTTAAAGCTCTAGAGTCAATTTTTGGTGTGTTCGTAACCGTAAAATTTTGGTTTTATTAAATTTTTTTTTATTTAATAATGGATTGTTTTAAAACAATGACTAAAAGAACGGTATAAAAATAATAAAATGTCCATATAAAATCTTCTTCAAAGATTTTAAGAACTTTAAATATATATTTAAAATAAATTTACAAATTTACCGAATTTCTACTGAATTTGGTTTAACTCGGTGTGAAATTATTACTTGCTGACTAAACTAAACAATTGGTGACAGCGGTCGATTCTTTATCGGTATATCTTCCATTGCATTATTTATGCAATTCTGTAAAATTAAAATAATATTTCCTTAAAATGGTTTTGACGTTTTTTTACTTTAGCTTTTATCTTGATTTTAGTAAGTTTGATTTTATTAGCCATTTATACTTGTTTGTATGATTTTCCAGAGATCAGAGAAATATGAGTATAAATAGAATAACCTATATTTGGTAATTTGTTGAAGTAAAAAAAAATTATGATTATCTAATAATGAGCACAAAACTTTTAATTTTTGGCTAATGATTATTTTTTCTCCGCCCGCACTCGTCCTGAAATTTACCCTTTACAGTGTGCATCGCGGCGCCACGACATTCCAAAAGTCGCTCGGGCTCTTGCTCCTTTAACACGCTGCCGCGACATAAACACACACACACAATACACCCATTAAATGGTTCGTGACAGGCTTTTATGCATTTGTCTTCACTCCACACATCCGGGGGAAAATTGAATAAATATATAATTTCATGTGCCATTTATATGTGTATGTTTACATATGTATGTTGTTTGTATGTATTTCCATTGTTGTGCGCGCAAACAAACGCGAACGCGGGCGCACTCTCAGCATAAATGTACGAAAACACACACATATATATATATATATATAAATATAGTAAATGTGTTTGAATGTTGTCGCGACGTAAAATCGGTGTAAAACACAGCCTTTTACGACATGATCTTTTGGCCGAAATGAAAACGTATACGTACCTATTATAACTATACCATGTTTATGTAGTGTCATTATTTTATTATGATAGTATGCGATTTCGAGTAGGTATATATTTATTATGTGTTTGTAAATGAGTTATGTATGTGTATGTGTGTGTGTGTTGTTGAATTCGCTATGTAAACGAAACATTATTATTGCGCTGATGACATATTATTTTGCTGAAAGGTCTGAACTCCTAATGGATTTTATGTTTTCACACACAAATTCAATGATATATTGTGAAAATAGCGTCGATATTATTATTGAAGGCATTTTATATAATAGCAATTCAATTATATATAGTCGTATAGAATAATACGGAGGGGTTAATGTGTGTTTTCCATTTTCTTGGTGTTGTTTGATATTTGCCTTATTTTTTATGTACCTTATTTTGAAACATGAAAACTGTCGATCGATATATACAAAATCCATTGGAGAATATTAACTTGAATGCGTTGCGCCCGAATGGATCGAGAACGCGTTTGGTGTATACTATATATAATAATATATATAGTTATATATATATAATAAATAAATGCGATATATGTGTTTTCTTATATTTGCATGGGCACACGTCCTAATGCAAGATAAACAAAAGCCCGTGCGCGATTACGAGGCCAGGCGCAGCACAACATCACCACCAATGAATTTATATGCGTATAAGCATAAATGCTTGTGCGGAGTGGGTGTCAGGTTACGTGTGTGTGTGAGTCTGTATATGTGTATGTGTGCATGGCTATAAATGTAAATAAAGATACATGCGAGCAGCAAAACGTCGATTAAAATACAATAACTTTGCCCTGGCACTGAGAGATGTGTCACCGGTAATCGGATTTGGCAGTTGAAGTTTATTCAGAAAAGGTCTACACACACGCGATCTGCTGAGGGTGCTTCAAGACGTATATGTACGAACGTCCGTGTTCACCGTACTTTGAGTACGACGAAGGACGGTGTTAAGTATGTATATACGATTATATATATACTGTGGCCAAGAATCAAGCCCAAGGCCAGGGGATTAATTGAAAATCGTTTCTGGAGATTATGTATACAGTTCATTCGAGTGCAATATTAATAATATTAAATGTTTATTGAGTACACAATAAAGCGGGACACACACGACGATCGAAACATCAACCACTTCCATCAAAAACCACCAACAGTTCCCTATAAAAAACAGAGAAAAAACACCACTGCAACTCAACACCTTTACTGAATTATGCTCGGAATTATGCAAAAAAAAACATACATTTATAATATATGAAATTACGAAGACCATTTTATCTTTATATTTTATGCACGTCCGACTGGGGACCGTTCAACCGAGCTTCCTTATTCGAATTTGTGGGTGGTATTTTGTCACAACTGCAGTTAATACTAAATTAACAAGGGCACTATGTTTAAGAGCGAGTTGGATCAAGTTTCGTAATATTTTTTTTACCTTTATTGAGAATATGTCAAAGATACGAAATAAGCAAAAAATGTCTGTATTATTATAATTATAATTGAATGAGTAAATTTTTCCAAAAAGACAAAAAAAAACATTTTTGAAAAATACATATTTTTACCTTTTTGGAATTCTTCTTTTTAAAAAAAATTCTCATGAATCCTTAAAATGTAGTAAATTAGTTTCGACTACAGGTTTCGGACCGGTTCTTATTTCCACTATAAATATCAGGTGACAGAATTATAACTTGAATTATACAATTCCTGTACATTAAATTATATGAATTTCAGCTTGAGATATTTTTTACGTGAAACCAAATGATCAATAAAAGAAATGCAGAAGCTATATGCTGCAGATTTAGCTTTCTTAATGCTGTATGCTTTTACTCGTTTTATTGTACATTTTTAAGAATGTATAACTATTTTCGATGAAATATAATTATTTACACATTATTTTCACAATAACAGGTCATAGTCTCTCTAAAAATCTGATCTTTAAATTTCACTCGATCAGGCTAACCATATTAAATTGTACTAAAGCGATAATTGTTGGTAAATAGAAGAAAGGTAAAAAACGTTTCAAAATAAAAGCAACAATCTAAAAAAATTGTAAGCATTACATTAGTTAATAGTTAATAAAAAGATTTTTAAAAAAAAGTTCACCTAAAGAAGAATTCTTTGCTCCAAATATAAATTATCTGCATTAGTCCTAGATCATTGTTTTTTATTTATTATTTTGACCTAATTAAAATTATATCACAAGTGCGCAAAATTTAACAAATAATACCTTATTTCAGGTTTTTTTATTTACTACATAAGGAAAGTTACAAAATGGCTTAAAATGTCCTAGTTTAACAAATTCCAAACTATGAAATATTTTCAAATCCATAAATAAAATATGGATGATTCATTTAATCTCTAAATAAGACGCTTATCAATTTTTCAATGGCATCGAGAGAGCGAGTGTTATATGCCACGTAACACACTGTTCTTGTCTCTCTCGCAGACACCAATTGCAATTATGTAATTTCCTTCTATACCATACGGGAACCAATAACATTCATCTAAAAATTACAGATTATGCTAAATAAAACAACAACAACAACAACAACAAAACGGATCCATCAAACACACAAAACCATCAACCATATTTGTTGTTTAAGTGCGTATTATATGCTCGCAATCAAAGCGATGCACATTTTTATGCATGCAACGGATAATGATCGACAAAATTACATCGTTCCTTTGCCATATATACATATATATATATATAATATTGTTTATGAAAAGAAACTCCACAAAAAGAAGGAACGATCGAAATTCCGACATGTCTTGGACGAACGCTATTGATTTGAATGCTGCTGTTGCAGTTGTTGTTGTTGTTTTCGTTGTTTTTGTTTGATGCTGCTGCTGCAGTTGCGTCTTCCATCATATAATATACAACATATATTGTGATGCGTTCGCTGCTGCAATTCTTGAATAAATTATTAAAATGCAAATGCATATTATGTGCACATGGAATATAGTTTGTGGTGGTTATGTACAGGGCATTTAATTGTATATATATATATATATATATGTAAGTATAGGTATGTGACTATGTACTGTAGAGTGTAGACACGAATGCGACGGATAAAGATCGGAAATGCGAGCGAGTATTATTGCCGCATGGATGTGGTTGGTGCAGAGCGCCGGCGAATGCAGCACGTTTAATATCTGGCATATTCTGTAATGATACGTATGCGCCACCGCCGTTGCCGTCTGTGTGCATATGTATTGTATATATATATATATATATATGTTGCACATTTGCATAAATGAAATTGCACTCTGAGCGCATGTAAACATGGCTGCGTGAGCGAACATGATGAGAATCCGTGTAAGAATGCAATGAAGGTGTTTTAATGCGGTCTATATGCAATTAATTACTAAGTTATATTCCACTATAATATATACTATAAATATACGGACAAAGTTCAGAATAAATATACAGGTTAATTAGATCAATTCGGTCGCACCCTTAAAATATATATTATATACATATAAAAGCAATCGCACAAAGTCAAACTCGCGCAAACATCCAATCAAATGTTATGACGTGTGTTTGGTAGTATATATAAATATATATATATAATAAATTACTCGCATTTACGACCTGCAATTTCCTTAAATGATCTCGTGTTTTTATTAGGTGCGTAATCTTGGAAATTATATTGATGGACACGTCGTTTATTTATTATGTTCGTATAAGAATATATATTGCTCACAGCGAGCGTCCAACAGGACGATCACAGAATCTCGATAAAATTGCGCTGGGGTGTGGAAAAGTTATGTCCATTTTCAATATTTTCCAGATATGTCGCACGTCTGTACATAAATACAAATACGAAACAGAGATATAAGATACATATACATACGAGTATACATTCGTAACATGCAGTTATTATATATGTTTGTAATATTCTTATGAATCCGGTGTGGGTGCGGATAGATTCTATCCGAAATGGGTACGAGGCTAGTATTCTTCAAGCAATGACGCACACGGGGTAATAAAATAAAGTACACACATACAAGCGAGGGATTTTCATATCTGTACGCACACGTATGACATTTCGCACAGCATAATATAATAACATTTTATATCTGTGTACTTTATTGTATCACTCAAACATTTAACTGCGAGTGTTTGTATGTATATGTGTGTGTGCGCTCAGTGGCCAAACAACGAACGACTGGTATTTGCTTTATTTAAGGGACGAGAAATGTGCAAGACACGACGGACGGTATTTCATTTATCTCATTTGATGCATGTCGTAAATATATACTAAATGTTACGTAGAAAATTGCACACAATGTACGTTTCACGGCAGCAAAAAAGAGGGTGGGGGTGGGGCTGTTATATTGAGGGTACTTGGATACTATATATATATATATATAATTCATTCAACTTACTTCTTAGTTTACGTTCGTCCGAGAATTGACGTTCCATCGAGTCCTTGCATTCGCGTTCGCGCAGCACGTCCATTTTTAGTTCGGCTGCAAAAATTTAATTCAGAAAAATGGCGCTATTAAAATATGTAAATTGAGTAATTGCTATACACAGACACATATATACACTACACACACACACACACATACACACCCGCAGACGTATATATCAAAGGGAAAAACCACAAAAAAGAGTCGAGCACACACGAACAAACGCGCGGGACGTGCACGGTGGCGGTGGGACGCTTGCCTCGAACACTCCTTTGTGACGGAGCGTGTGAGTGTGTGACCAGCGCCATATTTAAATGAGCGTCTGCATGCGACACAACCCTTTCCCGTATTTGACCAGTCCCTAATAGTTGTTTGTGTACGTTGAATACAATTCAGATGGCATTTATGTATTACGACAATTTTATATCATATATTCATACGAGTTTTCTGGTTATGTAAATTTAAATTTTATTTATTTTAATATTTTAGAAGACGCCATCTTTAATACTTATTCTTCATAGAAAAATCTGGTTGGTTAATTTAATTTATATACATATATTTAAAATATGAGAAAATGGCTGTGGAAATGCAATTTTATATCAAAATCGGATCTCACATCCGATAACGAACTTGAACCCATCTCGAAGATCGCTTTTCTGGATCACGTTTAACCTGACCTAGAGCTCAATTCGTTTCTTTAATATATAAGCATTATATGTATGCATTTGTATATAATATGCAAATATATGTACCACCTCTATATATTTTATTATATATATATACACAATGGATTCCATCTCGTGCTGCCTCCGAATTGCCTGCAGCGTCAATTGTACTATCAACTTCATTCTCTATATATGTATATATATACCAGACACAATACACATTTGCCATCCGAATGGAAGCCCAGGAAGTCACTTATATACATATTTATATACATATATATATATTTATATATATCTTACAATGTGGTGCATGAATGCATTACTGTATATGCGCGTAAAGCGTGAGTGCGCTGCGCCGCTACCAAGACGCTCAAATGCCGTCGGCAAATGCACGCGCGGGAAATATTTGCTTCCCTTTTGCGCGAATACCATATTATATAATATAATATATAAATCAATACTTCTATAATATAATAGATAATTTTGTTTTGGTGTGAGAGTGTGCACCTTTTTTAGGCGTGTGCAACCTGCCATGGAAATGTCTTTCTGTATAGATTGTTTTGTTCGATTGCTTATCTATACCCTCCCCGTGCCCCCACTATTTCAATTTCAAAAATACACACACACACATATTTAGAAATCTATTAGCAAGCTTTCAGAGCGCTGAACAGCGCTTGTTCCGAGCAAACAAACATTCATATTTGTAATAATATTCACATTTAAAGTATGGCACACATTTGAGCTTATCTAATCTTATCGTATTCCTGGCGAGAGTGCTCAGTGCGCCCGAATCGAGAAACAATTATAATATATATTTAATATAAATAATATACGTACAATATAGATAGTATACAATATTCAGATTTTTTCCATGGTCGAGTGTATGCGTATAATAAATATATACAAACATCTATGATATTTATAATTTACACTCACATTTATTCATACATGCATATATGAATATTTGTGATTTAAATATTAAGATAATGATTGGGAGCACGGAGCCAAAACTGGAAAACACACATGTTACGATTTTTCCTGTGTAAATACGTATTTGAAAATGGTTTAGGGTTGAGTTTGAATTTAAAGACGAGATTTTCGGTGTATCTATATGATGATAATTTGAGATTGGAATGTGAAAATTTTACGGTATAGAGAAAAATAAATGGATCAGTCAAATGCCATAAATTTATAAAAATGTTTTCTTAATGCCTCTATATTATTTAAAATGATTATTTTAATAAAAAATAGTTTTTATCAAATTAAATTAAATGTATATATTATTACTTCTTTTTATTTTACATTAAAATTTAGTTTTTTGCTTTGTTTCGTTTCCTAAAACTACTTTTATATTGGATGAAGTCACAAGCATTAATTGTAAAATACTTATAGATCACAAAATTTTAAAATAACAAATATAACCAAATTGCTTATTTATTGTTGTAGTATATATAATTGTAAACAGAGATTTTTAAAAGTAAGATTGCTCACCATATTAAAATTAAGAAAATATAATAAAATTCACGTGTAATGTGTTTTTGACTTAATGGTGTTTTTGCCATTATTATAGATTTATATATATATTAGATTATTTGCAACGATTAATTTGCTCAAATTTATAAATTATTATTATAAATCTTAATTCTCGTATACCCAAAAATACTTCTTAATATAAATATAAATATAAATTAAATTATTAACAGAACATTTGAAAACCATTTATTTATTTTAATTCTTTAAAATATTATTTTAGAATTTTGAAAATGGAGTTTTGTATTATTGTGTACATAATTCATAAGAAAATCTTGTATCATATTTATTTCATTTTGACCTTCATAAATATAAATATCGATTTTAGGAAGGGGTTTCGGTTATAAGGCCTCACTTTTAACAGAATGCCACCGGAAACGACTCTATTTACTAAGTTAAATTTACTAGATTGTTTGGCGGAAAGTAGGTAATTAAGCCTTTTTAAGATTTTTTTGCCCACAAAAGTTAATAATATACTCAAAAGATTCATACTTATCATTAACTTTTTTTTTAAATTAAATTTAAACCAAAATATCTTACCTTTCTCATAACCGATTTGTCGCTCCTGCTGTCGGGCATTATCAGCGGCTACCGTCAGCAAACTTTGAATATTTCTTAGCAGTGTTTCGGTGGACGACAAACTCTGTGACTCGTGTCCGCCCGATGCTGTTGACTTGGCACTGCTGGCTCCACCACCATGATTTCCTGCACCGCAACTACCACCACCAATGCTGGCATTGTTAGCAGCAACCGCTGCTGCTGTAGCGGCCAGCGTTGAATAGTTGATGGCCTGTTGATGTGCTTCCGACGCAGCCACCGATAGCTGTTGCTGTTGCTGCTGCTGCTGTTGCTGTGGCATCTGTGGAGGCATCTGAGGTGGCATGTCTCGTTCGGTGTCGCTGATATCTATACAAAAACCATTAAGAAAACAGTTAATTTAATTATGCGTTTTTTTTAAATACTGTGTGTACTTATATGTTTCATAAGCCAGTGCGACCATGACTCGTTAATTGATCACGTGTGAAACACTTATCAATTATACTCGCGAGCATTAAGAATTTCCGCGCATAAAATGCCCATCGACGCACGAATTCATATCGGTTACACGCGAAATTAAAAAAAAAACACAAAACGCGCATGCTCGCATTTCTTTATTATGTTTATATATAAAATCAATGTAATGCGTGTGTGTGCGTCGCGCGCGATGATTTAAGACAATCACTTTCCACATAAACAGAACAATATTGTTACATTTCTAAATGCAAAAACTAATGAGATTGGATACTTGCACGAGATCAAAGTATATTTAAATCCACATGCATTAGTCTTGGAACATAACGCAATTTGGCCGCCCCGCTATGCGGCGGCGTGGCGGTACGTTGCGGCGTCCGGCGGTCAGCGGTCTGCGTCACGAAATCACAGCGCACAAAAATGCACACACACACACACTCTTTTCGCCGGTACGAATTGTAAATTCAAGTTCGACTTAATTAATTAGCCGCGATCACGAATACGCGCGCGCACAGGTACACACGCGCAAGCCCCGGCGCGAGCGCAAAGCACGCACGAGCGATTAATTGATTTCCTCGCCGTGTGCGTCTGCCCGCGACCATATATATACGCATATACACAAACTTCATAATATATATAGATAACATTTATATATATACCTTCTTCCTTGGCCTCGCGCTCATCGATATCGGATACATTGTCATCGCTGATATTCTCCTCTTCATCGTGCAAAGACGGCGGTGGCGAATGGCCTTCGCTGCGATCGCTCTGGTCGCCCGTGCTTCCCTGGTCCAGGCCACCGGACTTGGATAGGTTCAGCACCGGACTATGGCCGTTTGATGATCCTACAGAGAAAATAAAAAAGAGGCTATTTAGCAAAAAGGACGAAATGTGGATTTTTTTAATTTAAAAAACACAACATTTGGTGTCAGCGAACGCTGCAAGTTTTTGCTATAATGATTCAAAAGGCCAAATTTGCAATATATCCTTAAAAAACAAACTTACCATTTTGTGAGCTAAGATCGCGTGGCTTCATTTCCATGCTGAGATCTCGTTCGTCAACACGTTCCTCCCGTAATCTATAAAAAATAAATGAAAAAAAACAATTAAATGCGTGAAAAAATATGAAGCTTTATCAGAAGACTTAAATTACTGCAAGAACAACCCTAAATTCTTACTTCTTGTCAGCATTTTGTTATCGTGACGAACTGAATTTACGTCAGAATTTTATACAGGCAAACGGTCAGGAACATTTAGTAGTTGTACCAGGAAATTATTCTGACGTAAATTCATATAAGCACATTGGGTCCAAACTGAGAATAATAATTCACATTTATTTTAAGTGTGTGCATTATCGTCAGAATAATATTAAGATTAGTGCACAAGCCAGTAGTGAATTAAAGTCCAAAAAATTAATCATGTATAAAATTCTGAAGGGATCTTCTTTCTTGGCGGTATCTACTAGATATAAATGCACAAGTAGATTTTGAATAACGTCAAAAATTGTACATTAATTTTCCTGAGAATTAGGCAAAAGCTAGTAGTCAATTAACGTCATAAATTTTTTCTAAAATTCAATATCCTAAATTTTATAGACAATCATAATGCACAAACAAGAAGTGAATAAACATTATCAGGCTGACGTTAAACTCCTCAAAATAAGAATATTACATTCTACGTGATCTCTATCCTTTTTTATAAATTACAATTTTGCTCAACCTATCTAGCATTATAAATAACAGAAATAATAATAATCACTTCTCTCTCTCTCTCTATATATATATATATATATCTGTATCTATGATCTATTCGGTCTCTATATCATTCTGTCTCACTTATCTGAACAATAAAAATTAAACCGAATTCGAGTTCATTAAATTGTATCTAACAATTATTGCAAAGCAACGCTGTTGGAGACACAGGGCACCCCAAAAAACACAATTGCTTACAACTTAATTACGATTCCAATATACATAATAGTCTTCTCGTACAGGAGGAGTCTCTCGTATAAAAACATAGCTGTCCACTGACTCTCAATTAGAGGTGCAGAGGTGGTTGCTTGCGTATATATTACATTACATATAAATATCGTTGTACACGTTTAACTCAGTCGTCCGCTTTGGCATTGTCTAAAAGCGGCGCATTCTTACTGCCAACGTATAAAAGTGTTGCCAAAAGAAAAACTCGGGGGTCGTGTAATTTAAATTAAGCACAATGGGGTTTTCAATTAGGCATTTTTGTGTAATTTGGTTTGTTTGGCAAGTGTTTTTCGTTGCTGTCGGCGCGGTGCGGTGTGTCAGAGGGCGGAGGCGACACAGCGCGCGTTTAGCTGTTTAGGGGTGCGGACGCATGATAATTTGTGTGTATATATATATTTTATATTAAGTGGGATAGACGAGTAATATGGGGGAGATAAAATATGATATGATCGTTAAATTTAGAGAATAAGAGAAAGATAGAGAGTTTTCAAAAAAATTTATTTTAAAGATTGTAAGTCAATTTCACAGTCTATTTACAGGAACATTTTTTTGGACTTTCATAAAAATAATTATTAAATTTGATGCTTAGTTCAATCTAAATTTAATATTTTCTTAACTGCATCTAGACTGCACTTTCAATTGAAGCAGATTGCAGAAATTTAATATTTCTTTGATTTATTTCTAGTTGTGTAGATTTCTTCGTCCTAAATACTTATTCACTTATCCTAACCAATTACTATATCCCTAAAATCCAATTTTTTTAAAGAATACACATTTCTGAAAATTATGTTTTCTTAATATATTAAAAAAAATATCCAACTATACGAAATATATTCAGTTATTTGTATATATTTTAATTACAATAAACCAGCAACGATTTTCATATTAAATTCACTCAAAATCCACAAATCGATAATAACAACCTGCTCGAGTTGATCCTTCAAAAGCACTCACTCACGCGAACCAAGCGTAAATGTTTGGCAATGATTAGCACAAGTAGTGCAAGTTGCTCGGATATTTCTTGACAATCCACTTCCGAAATATCGCACTCACACACTTGCCGCAGGAAAATCGTTTCTCGGGAAAAGCGCGTCCGCCGGCTTATGGAAATATAGGCGTGCGTGCACGCTGCAAAAACAGTGCTATTTATAATTTTTATAATGAGATCGAGTTGCGGCTGTCGATGGTGCGCTTCAAGGACAAAGTGGAAGTGTTTCGTTACGTAATTAGGGGTTTTCATTTTTTTTAGGTTGCTCGAGAATGCGTTAAATTTAAGGCTTTTTTCAGTGTATTTATAAGTCATACTCAAAGATGATACTATAAATTTTATCCATTGGATTATTTAAAACAGCTCAAAATATGCCAATTTGATATATGCAGTATAGTTTGCTTTTAAGATGGCCATCTATCCTGCTGGTGACATCACCTACTTATTCAGACGATAACCATCTTATGATTCCTACGATAGATCTATTAATTCTTACTATATACACAAATCTGACTCAGCTAAAAATAACGTGCAATACTGATCTGTTTTACGATGTTTATGAAAATATGCTGTGTATCGTTAGCTGTTAATGATGTTTCATTTTAATTAGCCCCATGTTTTAACAACTACTATATGAGCATTGAGTACAGTTTTATATATACAATTATATAGCTCACGCTGGTGTTCACACAAAGTGTAGGTGTGTGTTTGTCGGCGTGAGAAGATTTTTTATTTAATTATAAACATCTTTGGATTGAAACAAGTTTATAATCATACAACAAAAAAATATGATTTTGCAATATATTTTTAAAATATAAATACGTAATTATACTAACCTTTCCAGATGCTTAACGATATCCTCGTAAGCGGCTCTGCAGTTCTCCCAAATGCCTGACCTGTAAATTGCATTGAATATAGTTATTAATTAATTCATATCGATTTGGTGTTTATAAATAATAAAACAATATAGTAAGAATAGGCTAATCTCTTGGACGTGGTGGGTTTGAAGGGCACGTGGCTTATTAAATTGCGCGCACATTGAATTAACCTCAGAGTCACAATGGAAAATGTACATTTGAACTCAGGCGTATTTATTTGATATATTGTCAAGTCAATATATACATTTATTTAAAACGCATATATGCAACAACATAAACATAGTATATATATATTTTATGCTAGGGCTTCGCACTTGTACAGACGAGTGGCTCGCGGCTGATTCATTTTATTGATTATTCAGGCCTTAAGACGATGTTGAGTTCACCCATTGGCATACATACTAGCTAATCGTCGCGGTGCGGTGTCGTGGCTAATCCGCGTTTATCGGATTAGGGTGCACAATGAAATGCTTTCGCGAGGATTTAGATTTTCCCTACATATATATATATATTTGCATTTATATTTTTAAGTCTTGCATTTGCAAACTATTTTGTATATATTCAAGGTTTGTTTGCTCAATAAATGCTTCCAATAAAAAAAATGCACGAGAAAGAGACCTAATTCAATTATGATTTGCCGAATGCATTTAAATGCAGGTAATGGGTTTAATTAATTATATTATTATTATATATGTCTTACCTAGCAATTGCATCCATTCCCGGTGGCATGCCTGGCTGTCCCTTGATCATGACGCCATCGGGTCGTGGCATACCGTGCGGTGGCATTCCGGGACTCATCATGGCGCCCGGATGATGATTCATTTGCATGAACTGCATGTGATTAAGGTGTGGCGGTGGATTGTAGCCGTTGGCCAGCAGTGGGGATTTTTCTAGTCTTGACATCTCTGTGAGAAACAAAAGAAAATATCGATTAGTAATTTTAATTTTAAATTATAAGGATACTAAAATACACGTCTCCACAAAATCATTCTTTAAAAAATATATATTGTAAATTATTGTACGATTTATATATATATAACTATATATATATACAGATAATACGCTGGATATTTATTACTTACACACATATAAACCCGATTTCAGTTTAATATAGCCTTTTATATTTGATATCTCATTCCTTCGATATATGCAATTAAGTGTGTTGATAGCCATTGCGGGATTAAGCATTTAAGCTCGCACAAACGCGATGATGTGTTGTCGCACTTTGCAAATGCACACACATACACACAAATATCAACACAGTATATATATATATATATAAATAAATGTAAATATTTATTGTATCTTATAATATGGTACATACAATATGTATGCCTTGTGTGCGTCCAGGGCAATGAGGGAAAGGCAGAGCGAGGAGGAGGCATTTTTAATGGTTTATTGGTTTCGATTATTTACAGCATCGCGATGTATTTAATGGAATGTTTATGTGCGAGCGAGCGAGCAAGGGATCGCGCATTTACAGTGAACATGAAAATAACTCTTAGAATTCCGAACGTACAAACAGAAAAATAATTAAAATTACATTTTGCGTGTGTGTGTGTGTGTGTGTGTGTGTAATTGTGTGTGTGTGTGTGTATATGTGTGTGCGTTGAGTTGTGGCAACGCGCAAGTTCTGTAATTTATTGCCATCTGATTGGCTTACGCGTATTGCGGATTGAAACAAAGCTTAGGAGGAGATTTTAAATTATTAAAATATTGACAGATTTTCTTAAGAACAATTATCGTGAGGTCGCACTTCGATCTCAAGATGTATTGATGCCTTAGATTTACTTTTATGTAACGAGATAAAAAGTTATCGGGGCTTCTTTTCTATCGTTTAATTGGTAATAATGGTAATTTCAGTTATTATTAAAAGAAAACTCACATCAAGTAATTTATAATTTTACAAACAAAATAGATGAAATAATAATAAAAAATATTTACAATACATACGATTTTTTCAAAATACTATTTTGATCTTTTTACAGAGGTAAGTTTAAAAAATATGTTTTGCATAAAATAATAAAAAATGCTACTAATTTTAAATAAATGCAATTTAAAAAAAGAAATGAGTAAATTTTTATACATATACTAAAAATTGTCGCAAAAACCGTAACATAATAATAAATAAATAAATGAATATGAAAACTTATATATTTTTTAAATAATCTCTCTGCTTGACAGCAATATTTTATTTATAATGTACTTATAATCGATAAAATTAAGCACAATGGCACCAATGGAAGTCTTGCGATATTTAATAAAAAAAACCTCTAAATTCCCATTTGAACCACTTTATATTCCTGTTATAAATATCACTATTATTAACGCAAAACCTCCCTTTACAAAACGATTGCTATAAACACATATAATTGCACAATAATTTGCATCCAGACAAACGCATTTTTATTTCTCACGGACGCAATTCTTCATATACAAATATTATTTCTCGTTTAGCATTATAGAACAAAATAAATACTTAATGTTTATTTTATCCAAATTCCTAGACACTTAAAAAACATTTTGCCCAAAACACCATTATCAACATCAAACCGCAAACACAGTGTGGCATAGAAATGCAGAAATGCTTGAAATTCCTTTCAAAATACCTTTTGGCTGGTGCGCACCTCTCTAAAATTGCACACGCGGAATTCTTCGCGCGCTCGAGCGCAATGCAAATGTGTATCATTTGTGTGACTCGCGCGCGCTACGGATTTAAATTCAAGTTTTGCGTTTTCGTGATTCGGTGATACAAAGTATGATATATATATAAACATAAAACATATATAATATGATGCGATGCTATGCGATGGATTGTATGGTGAATGTGATGGACCCATCATCATATTTAACATCGATTTTATCAATCCTGCGAATGCGAACGAGAGATTGAAACACAGACGAGAATTATAATTGATGGGACACCTAAACGATTGACCCACCAAAATGTGTGCCAATTTTAAAATTTGTTGTTGTATTATATAGCTTTAGGGCATCAGCGGAGTCGTCGCGCGCGGTTCTGCAGCGAATAATCGGTGTTGTGCAGGACGCGCGCACGCGACCTATAGCGGTCGCGAATCATCGATTATACACAGGAAGACGCCGACCAGCGCGCGCGCGCGAACAAGAAAAGGACCCGTGGCAATTTTAATTGATTTATTCTTGAAATGATGATTGCGTGTTAATTGGTCGGGTTGCGCACGCGTTTTATATATTGGCGCCGGCGCCATACGTTTTTAGGGTTTGAATCATATGGATCATTAAACATGTTATTTAATTGTTTTAGGCTAGCAGATAAATACACAGTTGCTAGTTTTTGGAAGTGTCTAAAATTAGCATACCAATAAGCACCTTAAATATTAAATTTAGTATTTATCCACAATATCCATGGAAAATGAGTCAAAACATACAAAAAAAAACAATTGCAAAAATGTTATATTCGCAGACTGTGCATTTCCGCATTCACACATGCCATTTTCACAATAATATAGTATAATACTATGTAGCATATAGTATATTAATGGATATTCGTATATATATATATATATATCTATACAATAAACAAAAGTGCCTTGTGGCAATTTTAACAGCGGCGCTGCGCGCTGAATGCACTACCATAGGGCAGACCGCGGCACGGCCGTATAAATGATATGAAATGCATTTTTTTTAATTTTGCACGTGAACATGTAATTACGATTGTCAGTTACAATTATTGAAATGCATTTTATCATACATACAAATTCAAAGGGATACGAATCCAACGATCGAGCGAACGCGAGCGCGTGTGTATAATTTCGAACTTTGTTCTTCTTTGTTCGAATGTGTGGAACTCACAAAATCATGCACCTTTGATAGGCGATAAACGGTCAAATGTGATTATTATTTATGAAAGCATATATATGCATGCATGGTGCATACATATAAATATATATATATATAAATAATATACGTATGCATTTTACGCATTTCGATTCATTTGATCGATGCACACTGCTGCGCTTATGCACTTGCACATTTGCATTGTCTGCGTCTGATAGCTGATCATCGGGTGAGATATAGAGAATGAATGTAGCGCACGCAAGTCAAAATTGAAATTTACAATGAAAAGAATACAGAATACAGAAAATGTGCAATTATAGAGCGAATGAAAAACTAAATAATGAAAATAATGTAATTTACAATTTAACGCGCCAACATTAAAATAGGGGAGCATATTTTCAATATGTTTTTTTTATAAGGACATAAATGCAAATTATTGTTGTGATTGTACAATTAAAAATATTACAATTGTCCATTTACTAGAAATTGAATTCAGAAAAAATACCCTTTTTGAGGTTTGTGTTGGTGTTAACTCGTAGTTTCCATTATGATCTTTTTATCCTTGGTTTTGAACTTTGTTTTTTTTGTTATAATTTGTTTCATATTTACCCAAACTATTTTGTTGGTGTTTTTGTATTGGATATATGGTTGTAGAAGCTGTGTATTCACAATGTCACCTTTTATCATACATATTTATTTGTATTACCATTTTGGATAATAGTCTTTGTTTTTATTGAAAATAATGCTTGCGTCATTCGGTCAGTTTGATAATATAGCCACATCGAAACGAAACATACTCTTTAAGGAACACATCATGAAAACTCGCAAAACTTACGCTGCAAACGAATTGGTAATGTTCAAAACCCGTCGTGAGGCTCGCGCCTGTGCTGTTGCTGCCGGTAAAAATACCGCTGCAATCGTTGACTTAGGTACTGACAAAGCAATCGGCGCTCGTTGGGCTGTTCTGGTTGCTGGTGCTTATCCGGTGACTGTTGTTGCCCCAATGAAAACTTTGGTTTTGGGCGCACGTCGCAACCGTGAAGAGAACATGAACACCGGACGCAGTAACGGGAACATTCATGATGTGAAAGTAATCACTAAACGCTCATTCATGCGAGCAGGGGCATAACATGAAATATTACGGATTCAAGACAAGCATTTTCGGGAAAGCGTTTCGCAGTGAAAGTTTTGATCGCAAACGTGCTTTCTATGACGCATTGGTTCGTGCCGGACGTAAACGCGCCCGTCAGGAAGGCAAGAAATCCGCTTCGGAGAATGCAGAATGAAACATTCAAAGCAGAACACACCGATTTTCGTTGATGTGATCTACCATGACGGCATTCCATATGCGAATTGTAAATGGACACTGGTCAACGGTTATCGTAATGA
>JAAAKO020068939.1:0-24014 GCA_010015015.2 Bolitophila cinerea | reverse complement strand
TATATATAAAAGATCAAGATCAAGATCCCTAGAGTAAATACTTATTGTCAAAAAATGTTAATTTAGTCAATCTGATGTCAGGGTGCCAGGGTCACAGAATAATTAAAATGTAGGAACTGTGAGAAGAACATTTTGCCAAATACATTTGTAACCTAATGGTAATGGTGTAATAAAATACTTTTTTTATATTATATTTGTTATTACCATCCAATGATAATAAATCTTGATATGAGAATGAAGATTTTTAATTAGAAAATTTTGCGTGTAAACACATTTTGGACATTCCAACGAGCACCAATATTATTAGCAAAGCAAATAAATACAACACACATCGAATCATTATAAAAAAAACAAACAGCAAATTAAAAAAGACACCGCATCATTTACAATAATTACCATTGAAATTTAACACATTTGTATCATGTGAACATTGTGCAGACGTACGTTCTTGATGATGCGGGTTCAACAGAATCTGCACAATTCTCCCCCTTCAAAACCCCACCTCGCATTGAGCGCAGACGAAGTATTTTAATTTAACTTGTTTGTGGCGGCTTATTGCTTATACTATACTTATATTTATGCAGTTATGCGTGTGCGCAAAAATATGTATGTACACAAAACGACGTGTAGTATATCACAGTATACAAATATTTTTTGTAATATATGATATTTTTTAAAATATGGAAGAAATATAATAACATCATTGAATGTTCTAGAGTATTCTTTAAAATAATCTTTCCATGGTCAAAATATTTTATGTAGAACATATTTTAAATAATACAAAAATATAATATAATTAAATTAAATGAATATATAATAATCACAATTAGACATTTCTGTGTCTAGAGTCAGTAAACTAAGCGATATATAATATAACATTATTTACTATATTATAAATAAATTTATGAATATTTATTTAATTATTGCGTGAATATTATAATTTAATTTTCACTTTCAATAACAATAGATATTATTGCTAATATATGTAGGTGCATATCGAGCTATATATATAATATATATAAAAATATAAATATATTATATATGTACCACCTAAAATAATATTTTATTTATGTAAGTTTCGATTAAAATACCATTTTTACGCCTAACAGATCGTATACGGCGTGGCGGCCCTCATCAATCCGGTGTTTCTGAGCTCGTCGAATACTCCCACCCGTGCCGCACAGAGCTGAGCGCATAACGTATGTGTATTCGTACACCGTATGCTTGCCGCGTACCCCCTCTCAAGTGAAAGTCTTAATAAATAGACCCTAAGCTTAGCAAGCAACACCTAGTTATCGTGAAGCTGTGTATACAACCACACAGCGTGTGCAATACATATCATCAGTGGCATCCTCTATGTCGCTCATTCCATAAAGGAATACATTGTTTTTCTTTTTTTTTTAAATTTTCTATATCATATCAATTTTTAATTAGTGAACCAGCCATAAAATGGCGCGTGTATTCCAGATTATTGGAGTGATTACGCTTTGTGTGGCAATCGGTAAGTAAATCCCAGATAATCATTTTAAAAGTGTTTTAAGACATTTATAAATAAAGAACGAAAGTTTAAAATCTAAGAAGAAGACCTTCGTCGCGGTTCTACACGCGCTTAAACAACTTAAAGTAAACGTTCTAATAACATAGTTAAATTAGCATAATTATATGTGCATAATTTTGTTTTTTTTTATATTTTATTATATCACACCGGTTTACCACTGAAATACATTTGCATATTTTTTTAATAACTTTGTTACATAATTCGTTTGCATATTTAGCGAACTCTTGAGCTTGTCTTTTAGTTAATGCTGTATTATGGTTTAACGGCTTACCGTTTCCACGTCTGAATTGCTGTTAGCGTGTATATACGTTGGCTATAGTGCTACAACAAAACCATCATCGAATATATTACTTCGTAACGGGTTTATCTCATGTACAAATTACATAAATAACATCTCATATATATATTTATTATATATGCTTATACAACACATGCAAACGCATTAAATATATTATACGTTCAATATGCTTATGAGTACTCGTATAATCGTCGCGCTGCAGACTAAATGAAAGAAAAAGTTATCACCTTTAAAAGAGAAAATCGTTACTCGATCGCCGCAATAAGGAAAACGAAAACGGGTTTCGTACACCTTTTGTTGCGATTTACATAATGTGTGTGTGATGTGGTTTTACTTTTTTTTGCTTCTCTGCGACTTCCGTGCATGCAGTGACACTTCTCTCATATTGTCAATCACTATTTATAAATATGTATTTGGTATTTCGGACACGTTACCTGCTGAGTGCGAATATACAAGTATTTATAAAAGAATGTACTTTTCCGTTGCACAATTTTGTAATTAAATTCCAAATAACAAAAAAAAACATTTTGAATGCAGACACAGACAGTGCAATATTCCAATAAAAATGTTATCGCACTAAATTACAAGCTATTTCTTGTATAGGTTCTTACAACATCATATTATACGTTTTTAAATATACAAGTTTCGATTTATTTATACGTGCATTCGAGTGTGCGTTACGCACTGTGAAACATATTCGTATTTATGTAGTTGCATTCTATTTCTATATAGAGTCGTTTACGTTCGTCGCTTATTGATGTCTTTCGTTTTGTTCAAGGTTTGCGTGTTCATATATACATACATATTAGGTGGAGCGGTTAATTTTGTTTTGTTTAAACAATATTACGTTGTTTTCATATTATTAATACATTTTTAACTTATTTTTTAGCCTGTGCCGAAACACGTGTAAAGCGTCAAGATGATAGTAATGATGATAGCCCAGACACTGACGAGCTCTGTCAGGATAGACCCGCTGATGAGTACTTCCGTCTGACAACCGATGGAGACTGCCGAGATGTAGTCAGGTATATATACTTAAATTTTCAAATAAAATAACGTTTTTCCAACAAAATTTCAATTATATATTTTTTTACTGTGCAGTCGTACAAAGAACAATTTTCACACATTTGTGTGCATTTAAAAATATCCATTTTGTATTTCATTGGCACGCATTTGTGCTAAAGTTTCTATACAAAACAAAATCACTATATTAACATACAAATCCGTTTGTTTCTTCTTATTTTACATTTATCAACGAAACATAGGTGCGATAATGCTGGTGAAAACGGTGTAACTAGACTTGCATCCGTACGCTGCCCGACAGGTCTTGCATTTGACATTGAACGTCAAACTTGCGACTGGAAGACCAACGTAAAGAATTGCGATCGAGTAGAGAGTAAGTTTTATGGACATTCAATAAGATAATCCTCTCCTCTATATGTTCTTGGACAAATATAACAATGCGTTGCTGTCTACTTTCGGTTTCATATCATTTTCTTATATTCCTTTACAAATCATCTTCAAATATTTCCGTGTCCTGTGGTGTCTTCCTCGGTATTCCTATACTATATATAAATATAAGAATGCAAGTACAAGGAATGTTCTTACAAACCTTATTAATACCACCTTACTTACTGTCACTAACAAATCAATCCGTCGTCAATATGCGGCTGTGTGCAAAAAAGTGCCCGAGTGCTGAGATATAACAGGACGTGCTGCAACCACAGAATAATTATAATATAGTGTATGCAATATGAAGAAAAGCCGTGTCACGTCAAATCGATTATCTTATTGGTGTCCGACATGTGAATCCAAACCGAACTAAGTTCCATTTTTTTCTCGTCTTTTGCTTTATGTAGGTGTACCCGATCTGGACTTAAACAAATTACTTGCCCTTCCGGTTTATCGTTCGACGTTGAAAAGCAAACTTGTGATTGGAAAGCTAAAGTAACCAATTGCAATCAAAAGGAAAGTAAGTCTCAAACCAAACGAAAAAAAAAACCAAACACAAACACACAAAATATATATAGTCTTGGACATGAATACAGAATGTATATGTTTCTGATATTATATAAATATACATTTTTTGTTGTATTCACATATAATTGGTTTGGGATTGTACGATTTTAGAATTAAGCCAATTATTATCATGAAACAATGCGAGCACACCTGCAATATAACTATGTAAATATGTTTTATGGTGTTTTGGACCGTCACACAGCCACATAAGTCAAATAAATATATATATGAACATCATTCCGATCCGGCAAAGCACACACATCGAACTCGAACACGTATGCACAAAAACACACAACATGAGCAGATATTTCCAATAATATATATAATATTTTTCTAACCTTTTTTGCAGACTAAAGACTATTAAATAATAATAATAAAATTGCTTTTGTGATGCACAGCCATCACACACTTTCTTCAAAGCATATATTGATCCCTTCTCTTTAATAATAACTAACTTTTCTTATGCTTATTACCTTTCTTAACACATTCATTATAATGTCTTCTTTAACCATGAATCGTATTATTAATAAATCATACACTTACTTTTAACACCCTCACAACATCTGACTCTTACGATATTTCTAAAAAAAACATTTGAACTTTTCTAACATCATCGATTTTATTTAGAACCACGAAAGGTTTTGCCGATCCTAAAGACAGATGAGCCCGTTTGCCCAGAAGGTAAACTTTCTTGCGGAAACGGCGAGTGTGTCGACAAAGAGTTGTTCTGCAACGGCAAGCCCGACTGCAAGGATGAATCCGATGAAAATGCCTGCAGTAAGTAAACCACAATAAAAAAAGAAAACCTAATTAAAAGAAAAATATATTAAATAATTCATTATTTTGTAGCCGTTGATTTGGATCCTAACCGTGCGCCAGAATGTGACCCTACACAGTGTGTTTTGCCCGATTGCTTCTGCTCAGCCGATGGAACCCGTATTCCCGGTGGCATTGAACCCAGCCAGGTACCACAGATGATCCAGATCACCTTCAACGGTGCCGTCAACGTTGACAACATTGACTTGTACGATGATATCTTCAACGGCAATCGTCAGAACCCTAACGGATGTTCGATCAAGGGAACTTTCTTTGTTTCGCACAAGTACACAAACTACTCTGCCGTCCAGGACCTTAACCGTCGTGGTCATGAAATTTCATCCTTCTCGTTGACACACAAAGATGATCCTAACTACTGGTCTCACGGAACATACGACGACTGGTTGGCTGAGATGGCTGGCGGTCGATTGATCATTGAACGTTTTGCTAACATTACTGATGGATCCATTATTGGAGTGCGAGCACCTTACTTGCGTGTCGGTGGAAACAAACAATTCGAGATGTTGGCCGATCAGTTCTTTGTCTACGATGCCTCAATCACTGCCTCTCTGGGACGTGTTCCAATTTGGCCATACACTCTGTACTTCCGTATGCCACACAAGTGCAACGGTAATGCTCACAACTGCCCATCCCGAAGCCATCCAGTCTGGGAAATGGTCATGAACGAATTGGATCGTCGTGATGATCCCTCATTTGACGAATCTCTGCCCGGTTGCCACATGGTCGACTCGTGCTCCAACGTACAATCCGGAGAGCAGTTCGGTCGTCTCCTCCGACACAACTTCAACCGTCACTACAATACAAACCGTGCTCCATTAGGTCTGCACTTCCACGCATCGTGGTTGAAATCCAAGAAGGAGTACCGTGACGAACTTATTAAGTTCATTGAAGAGGTGCTCACCAAGAATGACGTTTTCTTTACCACTATGTTGCAAACAATCCAATGGATGCAGAACCCAACCGAACTTAACTCTCTGCGTGACTTTGCCGAATGGAAAGAGAAGTGTGACGTCAAGGGACAAGCATACTGCTCATTGCCAAATGCCTGCCCGCTGACCACTCGGGAGCTTCCCGGTGAGACTCTGCGTCTGTTCACCTGCATGGAATGCCCCAACAACTATCCATGGATCCTTGATCCCACCGGCGATGGATTCTCCGTCAAGAAATAAGTTGATCGTTCGCTTTCCACACAATCACAAAGAGTCTGAATGTTTTGTATAATATTAAAGAAAATAATTTAAGGGAGACTTTCGAACTCATCTGAATGGTAGGACCCTATTGAAAATGTATATAGTAGTTGCAGTCATAACCGTTAAACTCACCACCTGCGCAGAAGGAACTCTCTGACAGTAATTCAAGTACTTTAATCTCATTCTCTATCCAATCTTTACTTCACTATCCGTCCTTTCTGTGTGCGTTATTGACGAACACAAAATTAAAATTATTTTAATGAGTTCTTCCCTCATTGAGTGATATCTAATTAAGACATTGTTAGAATATTAGATTTTGTACAAAGCCAAGTACTTTTAAATACAAAAATATAAAAATAACAAAAACATAAATACATGTGCATTTTTTAAATGTTACTTTAATTATAAAATATTAATCTACTTGCATTTAGAGTGTATGTAAATTAATCCTACATGTGTCTAAGGTAACTGTCGTATTCATCAAATGATGATTTGGCAACGTTCAGCACAAATTCCTGGTCGGTACCTTCTACTAAACTTTTTAACGATACATAGAGCTCTTTAGTAGGATCATACTGAGCTTTTCCCAAATGTGAGAGAAATCCATGGCGCTGTTTCAGGCGATACTCGCGACAGTATAACACATCAGCAGACTGTACGATCTGTGAATGGCTGATATTCATGGTACGGTGAATGTAGTCAAATCGTTCCATAAGCGAGTCCCTGTCTTGAAATTAAAAGATTTTTTAATTACGTAAACAATTCCAATTTAGTTAACCTACTCATCATCCAAATCCTCGGCGTACTTAATAATAGACTTTTTGTTTCATCTTCATTAAATCCCAACTCTTCCTTTACCGAAAACGTACTTCTACGAATCGAGTCAATATTATATGTTATAACCCGTGGTTGGCGCACAGCTAACTGTCGGACTTCATTGCCGGATAATTCGAATGTTTTCTGAAAGAATCCCAGACGTCCGTCGATGCGCTGCGTTTTAAACATAAGCCAAAATGGATTTTTCTGTATCACTCGAACTATGTCGGCCGGCTTAAATCTCTTCGACTGCAAATAGTTTATTCGAATCTCTAAGTCATCAATGTGTTCTTTAAAAATCAAAGGATTTTTCGTAATAAGATTTCCGAACTCATCTGCATTAACACCAACAGAACTGAGAAATAATAGATGGTTTTTAATATCTCGATCGAAATCAAGTTTCAACATAAATTCAGCCAAACCATTTCTTCGTTCGATCTTATGCAAATCCACACCGAGCTTAATAAGCTCTTGCAGGGTTTCCGATTTGTTAACAAATGCAGCCAAGTTATATGTTGGTTTTACGAAGGGCGTCACATTGTCGATATTGTAATCTTTTGGTAGTGGTTCCAGAACTGATTTCGGTTCCGTAGATTTAATATTTAGCATCTCTTTGTGCCAGTCAATTTCCAGTTCTTCTGATTGACTTTGATTACGATTTTCTGATGTTGTATTCCATGGTAGATGCTGTGAGAAACGTGCTAGAGTTTGGTGTTGATGTGTATGCTTAACAATTACAGATTCTAAACTTTTAAATATATTTAGACTTTTTATAGAAATCATTTTAATTTTTTTATGGTGTTTTTGTTTACGTTTGCGATTGCTGTAAAATGTGCTCACTGAAACTGCGCACCTGAAACTTCAACTGTCAAGTGTCGAAACAGGGTGAGCTGAATAAATTTAAAAGTGGAGATTATTTTAAATGTATATATAATTATTAAGTATCAAACATTAAGTATTTACTATTTACTCTGTTTACATCTCAATCAATCAAAAAACAAGCTAAAAACATGCAAAAACAAACAAAACACGAGCAAAACAATGCTGAAATATAAAATGTTTGTAGGTAGTAGTTATTAGCAAAAAAAGTTGACAAATATTATGCATTAAAATCGAGATTAAAATAGTAGTAGTCACAATGTCACATACGTAAGATAGAAAATAAAAAATATTAAATATTCAGGATTAGGATTTTAAAGTACAATTCTAAAAAAGTATAATACTTGTAATAATACCAAATAATACCTAAACATTGTGGATATTATTATATCTAATGTCAAAAATGAGATAAGGTAAAAATCGTATCATTTTTCATTTGTCAATTGTCATTTCTTTTCTTGATGCTATCGCAATGTGTCGATGACATTGCTACGGTTTTTCATAGAATATTTTTAATCAATTTAAATCAAAATATATAAAATCATCTATGAAATATACATAGTATTATTGCGGTAAAAGTGCACAATCAAAACAATGAAACAAAGAAGTATCCAGCGAACTCCGTCCGAGGGCGGTACGGCTACAACAAATACGTTTATGGCCATCAACGAGCGCCCCGTAGATGATATCTCCTTGGACTTTTTTTATAAGCCTCACACGGTCACGTTGTTAGCTATTTCGATCTTTGCGGTGATGTATTGTGCCTTTGTCCGGTAATTATTAGCAATACGTATATTATGTAAAACGTATACATATTTTATTACTGCACTACATAACAATGAACATAACCTCATAGTTTTATTGAATTTTATATGCTGCAGAGAACATTTAATCATTGTTATAAATATTATTTTGTAGTGGTGAGGACGATAACCAGAGTAATATTTGGGCTGGAATTCTGTGTGTGATATTTTTCTTTCTCATCATTTCCGTTCTTGCATTCCCAAATGGTCCATTCACCCGACCACATCCCGCCGTATGGCGGATATTGTTTGGCGTGTCCGTACTGTACATGCTAGGTCTTCAATTTCTTATGTTTCAAAACTATAAGTCAATTATGGAAATTCTCTACTGGTTTGATCCTGGCTTAAAGAATTTCCACATCAACATGGACAAGGTAAAAGAAATTAATAATTAAAAAAATATCTAACTGAAATTGTATATTACCTAGGAATACGGAGTAAACTGTTCAGATATTCATTTGGAAAAGATCTGGGCACATCTGGATGTGTTTGCCTGGGGACATTTTCTAGGTTGGATGTTCAAGGTATTCAATATTGCATTTAATTAAATAAATTTAAATATATTTTGGTATTATACTTTAGGCTATTCTTATTCGACACATGGGAATTTTATGGGCAATTTCTATAATGTGGGAAATTACAGAAATGGCATTTGCACACTTGCTGCCAAACTTTATAGAGTGTTGGTGGGACGCACTCATCTTGGACGTTATTGTATGTAATGGATTCGGAATTTGGTGCGGTCTTAAATTTTGTAAGGCTCTTGAGATGCGAGAGTACAAGTGGGCAAGCATTCGTGATATTTCATCGACCAGTGGCAAAATCAAGCGGGCCGTTCTGCAGTTCACACCAGAAAGCTGGACTGCCGTGCGTTGGCTAGACCCAAAGTCAACGTACATGCGATACATATCAGTGTGTCAGCTTGTCATCTTCTGGCAGGTCACTGAACTGAATACATTCTTTCTGAAACATATTTTTGAGATGCCACCTTCACATCCAATTGTCATTGTACGATTGATTTTTGTGGGATTATTTGTAGCACCATCGGTTCGGTAATTATTTCAATATAACACTTTAAAATGTTTTGATTTATTTGAATTGGTTTTTCCATAGGCAATACTACATTTATGCTACAGACACACGTTGCAAACGCGTTGGCACACAGTGCTGGGTTTATGGTGCAATTATGGTATCCGAGGCAATGCTCTGCATTAAAAATGGAAAGGAACTATTTGAACGCACCCAGGCGACAAACATAATTGTATGGTTGCTCATTCAAATGGCGGTATCGATTGCTTTTGTATATGGTTGCATGCTTTGGCATAAATATGTACAGGTTAGTTTTTTATGAATATAAATCGAGTGAATTAAGGGTAAGTATGATTAATGTGGCAAGCCTTTTTAAACATAAAATATCTATATAGATAAGCGTCTTAGCATATTGAATGTTATATAGTTTAATTCTTAGAATTTTATTATCAAATCGGCTTGAAACAGTAATCATACACTTGGCAGATTGACATGCCACAGTAATCATACTCGAACCGTGAATTCATTATTATTATTTTCAGAGTGACTCAGATGAGTCTCACGACAGTTCACCTTTAAAAAGGGCCAAGCCCAGTGATTCGGCAGTGCGACATGGTGACTCTAAAGGTAAGAGAACTTTATGAATTGTATATACTTAAACTCATTGCATTACTCCCTCTGATAACATTTCCAAATTTATTTTCAACTAACACACCCTTAATTTTATTACAAACAAATACTTCTTTTTTATGTGTACACCCACACATCATTTGCCAGGCCCCGTGTATTATGTTCATCCAAAAATAATCGCACACGCACACGGAAAAATAAACGAACGTGAACTAGCCGACACATCGTACGACATAAAAATAAAGATCGTTTAGTCTTTAGTGGCTGGCTATAATGCGCAAAGTTACAATTTGTCATGCTTGTTTTTTTTTCGTATATTGTGTATACAATATACATATACACATAAATATATATACATTATATATATATATATATCGCGTTTTACGATTTTCTTAAACATTTATGCTCTGCTTCTTTTGTTTTCAACTATACTTTGATCTTATGTTTATTTGTATTTATTATTTGTGTTTTACTACTTTAGGCTTATCGCCCAAGAAAACGACCAAGTCACCGAAAATATCGCCAGGAAAGTCGCGCGAATTTGGTGGTAATTTGAAAGTAGAGTGATCGATGGTCAACCTCAGCAAAAATATATTTACGCAGATATTAACAAAGTAAGTTTTTTTATGTTGTGTGGTCTTGCGTTACAAAACATTATTGAACAACTAAAGCTAGTATAAGAACCAAAATAAAAATATTTACGCTAAAATCGAATACTGTGTTTTCGATAATGCGTTTAAATTAAAAACAAAATAATAGATATTTCCAAATGTATATGATAAATTTGGAAATATCAAACTACAGTTGCCATTTATATTGTAATCGAATTCTATGTAAATGTAAATGAAGTGTCTTACTTCATGCACGACCCTCGCACCACTATCTTGTTCCAAACGGATATTTAGTTAGTCAGCAAAAATACATTTATATAAAAAAAGTCAATGTTAAAAACATAACATGAAAATAAATTGATATATTGTAATTTGAAATTCCCTCTATTCAAAATAAAAATATTCTTGCTTTTTATGCTAAATCTGAATTCTAAGAAACACGCACAACATATCATATTATTTTAAGATATTTAAATGTTTCACAGTTTATTATTGTTTTTTGTTTGTTTTGTTTTTTCCTAGAACTTTTGAATCCTATATCGGATATAAATAAAATATAATGTTAATTTTGATGCTATTGAATATGTAAATAGAACTACTTAACTGATCATAGACATAGCCTAGATTTAATACCATTATTATTACAGAATAATATTTCATTCAGACTTTGTAATTTTATTATTGATGAATAAACTGATTGTTTTGTAATTCTTAATAAACATTGTTTTCCTAAATTAAAAACATTTATTGCCCATTAAATATAAAAATGTATTTTACACACTTTAACACAAAAACACACACATGCTTCTTTTTGTACAAACATTCATGAATCTCAGATCTTGAAATCTAGGAACAAATTAAACATATTTAAATATATTTACTAGCTGAATTTGCCTAATTCAATTTTTCTCCTAATCAAATGAAGTGAATTGTGAAAAATAGAATCTACAATTCCAGCCACAGTAAAGATGCCACCGACGATAGCACAAATATTTGTAGCAAAGTGTCCAAAAGAGCTGAAAGAAAAACACAATTTTTAATTAAATTTGAATGGTATATAAAAGTGGTGACCATCATCTTACTTTTCCTTTTCAGTATACTTCACCATCAGTGGTGATAATTCGTAGCTGAAAAATACTCCAGGCATTCCAGACTCTCCGGTGATTACCGACACTGATTTCGAGTGTTTCGTAACGGAAAACTGATTCGTATTGATGATTTGACCGTTAAGTTTCTCGTACATTGTGGGAACAATTTTTATGTAGTACTGAAACATCATTGCGCCTAGAAAAAAATTACAAATTTATAATAATTAAAAAAAATAATGGGCTCAACCGGGATTTGAACCCGGGACCTCTCGCACCCAAAGCGAGAATCATACCCCTAGACCATTGAGCCGCTTGAAGTGATTTGGGCAAGTCACAGTTTTGTCAAATTTCATAGAAATTCGTACAGATTCAGACAGATGCCGCATTACGTATTTCAATAATACCCACACTTGCATGTGTACATTAAACCCTACAAATTAAAGCTGTCAAATACTGTGACGTAATACGTAATCGTAAAAACACGAATAATAATTTCATGTCATTTCATGATAAAAACTTAAATTTACATTAAAAAAGGTACCGTGTGAAACATAAAATAATTTTAAAAAATTTCTTCAGCAATATTAAAAATTTCTTTATCAAATACATAATAATATACCGGTTTTTTGTATATATCATTTATTTTACGCAATTGTTTTAGAAAACGTCAGTGCCCAATATGCCTGCAGTACCCGGAGGAATGTATGCCCAACAAGGCCAAAGTCAACCGAAATGCTTTGATAAAATGAAAATGGGCTTTGGCATTGGATTTTGTGTAGGAATGGCAAGCGGAGCACTGTTTGGTGGATTCACAGCATTAAGGTAATTTTAAGAACTATTTTGAGGTTATGTCTAGGATGTTTAGATTTAAATCAACTCTACTACTATTTCAATAGATTTTAATGAATTATTTTTATTAGGTATGGCCTGCGAGGAAGGGAACTAATAAATAACGTTGGCAAAGTCATGATTCAAGGTGGTGGTACCTTTGGAACATTCATGGCAATTGGAACGGGCATAAGATGTTAAAACAAGTGTTGTGTATGCGTCTTTATAATATGCTGTTAAGTAAATGGATACATTCGAGTATCTTAAAAGCATTATGACTATGTGAATGAATGAATAAAGTAGTATTTAATCCAATATCAACTAACCTTCATTTGTATACACATTACTTTCGTCCAAGGGGTGCGTGTTTGCCATGTTTAACCGTTCGCCAAAAGATAAGTGCTTAATAACGTGAGAAGTGTTAAATGAGGACGATGAAAATGGATGGACATCATGAATGTGGATGTGATTTAAGGAGAAGCTCTTGCCAGGCGCAACGTGGAAGCTACCGCCCATCTAAAATGATTTATGCAACTATAAAATACAGATAAATGGATAAATAACAAAATAAGTTTGCGTACTCTGTTAACTTCCAAGTGACCATAAATCTGACAACCCTCGCTCAGTGCCAGTTTTTCAGAATCCACGTCCACTCTTTTCTCATTTTTACATTGGTCAAACTCTTCCATTTTAGGATTCCACTTCATTTCACGGTACGCATCAATAACCTCTTGACACGTATTGCAACACTGTGTACTATTCTTTGCAGCTCCATAACAGCTTCCACAAGTAATAACCTCAACTGCAGTAGTCTGAAAATATTTTAAACTAATAAATACCGAAGGAATTTATAAAATATATAGTTAATAAACCTACAATGTTCTCCTTCTTGACAGTAGTCGATGTAACAATATCTTCCTTTACACCCTCCTCGATTGGGTTTCCTTCCAAGTCAACTCTTCGCTTGAATATATCATGGTCAATGTGCAAATGCTGAGCACCAGCTGAGTCCATGGCATCTAAACTTAAATCTATACAAAATACCACAACGTTAAATACCACAATAAATAAAGTAAATATAAACACCACTTACAATTACAGGAAATGGTTGGAATGTATAGATCTAGATTGATTTTAAGTTTATGTGAACGTGTGGTGTCTACAAACAGCTCTTCAGATACGTTGGGAGTGAGGTAGGCATTGAATTCCGATAAAATCAGTAGCAACATAACAATTGTACTCGTTATGGTAACTATTTAAAAAATATAAATTAGTTAAAACATTATCATCATGGAATAAAATATAATATAAAATGATTATATCTAAAATAGCTTTTTAACCTGCTGCTCCACTGATAGTTTTCAATCGGAATTCCTCCAAAGTTTTGGGGTACGCATCCAGGCGACGAAGTCCTTCGAGTACTGACATTACGACTGCCAAAAGGAATTACCCACAAAATACACAAAATAGGCAAAACTCCACAATACAAATTTAAAACATGTAAGTAAGCAAATAGTACACAAATAAAAGATACAAAAGAGACGACACGTCAAATGTATTTTGCCCATAAAATTTGTACGTATTACGTACGCAATTCACAACATATGTCGCCGGTAGTTTTTTAGCGACGCCTATGAAATACAAAAATAACTAATTTAGCGAAAACCTTTCAAATGTGTACAGCTTTGAAAAGCATTTGTTTGGTTTTAGCCCGATTCCGAAACTTCAAAGTAACATAACCTAAAATTATCAATTTTTTTATAAACAGATTTGTCTTGTCAATGCAAAAGCCAAAACACTTTAAATCGTATTCGCGTTATTCAAAACTATTTAACTACTTATCTTTTAATTGTCGTTAGAGTCCTTAGGCAATAATTAACAATGTCGCTGGCCGATGAGCTACTGGCAGATTTGGAGGAAACCGAGAATGAAGACTTGGTTGAACTTAAAAAAGAAGAGGTTCTCTCTGAAGATGAAGAACAGGACATGCAGCATGAAGAATTTGCCGAGCCTATGGAACTCGACTTAAAGGTTAACTTTCTACTTTTAATTCAAGTTCAAATTCTCTTTTACAGAAATATTTTAGGTGTCTTCGATTCGAGAACTCTGCAAGCTGCGAGATTCCAAGATTCTAGCTAATATTCTTACGCAGATAGACAAGTACATTGGACATCCACGCAAGGCTAGCGAAATGATTGGTAACGTCGAATCGGACCCAGAATATCAGCTTATTGTGGAGGCAAATAGCATTGCTGTCGACATTGACAACGAGATCTGTACGTCGCATTTAAAAAAATAAATAGATGGCAATATACAATATTTTTATTAAACAAATCCATTATTGCTTCAGCTATCATTCATAAGTACACAAAAGAGAAATACCAGAAACGATTCCCAGAGTTAGATTCTCTTATAGTGGGTGAAATGGAATATATGAACGCAGTTAAAGAACTCGGAAATGACTTGGCTGAGGCTAAAAACAACCCTAAACTTCAACAAATTCTGACACAGGCAACTATCATGATTGTATCGGTAACTGCATCAACAACTCAAGGGTACATTCTACTCATTACATTAACAAAATATGTTTTAAATATATATTTTTTTTATAGAACCCTACTTACGGATGCCGAAAAGGCTCAAATTAATGAAGCATGCAACATGGCCATTGATTTAAATAACTTTAAGCTAAAGATATACGAGTACGTCGAGAGCAGAATGACCTTCATTGCACCGAATTTATCTATGATAATTGGAGCATCGTCTGCTGCAAAGATTCTTGGTATAGCTGGTGGCCTAACAAAACTGTCTAAGATGCCCGCTTGTAATGTTTTAGTTTTGGGTTCGCAAAAGAAAACCCTTTCAGGTTTTTCTAAGGTGCAAATGCTACCACACACCGGATTTGTGTACTATTCTCAAATCGTACAAGATACTAATCCCGATCTTAGACGCAAAGCTGCACGTTTGGTGTCGGCTAAATGCACTTTAGCTGCTCGTGTTGATGCTTGCCACGAAAGTGTACATGGTGAAATTGGACTGCGCTTTAAAGAAGACATCGAAAAGAAATTGGACAAACTGCAGGTAAAGAACGCGTTTTTTTTGTATAATGGAATCTGATTTAAATTCATTTTTTTAGGAGCCACCACCAGTAAAATTTGCCAAACCTTTGCCCAAGCCAATCGAAGGTAGCAAGAAGAAACGTGGTGGAAAGCGTGTGCGCAAGATGAAGGAGAGATATGCTATGACGGAATTCCGAAAACATGCAAATAGGCTTAATTTCGGCGATGTAAGTTAAAAATATATACATTTAAGATTTTTTATTATAATACATTTCATATTCAGATTGACGAAGATGCGTACCAGGGAGATCTTGGTTATTCCAGAGGTACCATTGGAAAGGCAGGAACAGGACGTATTCGACTGCCGCAAGTGGACGAGAAGACCAAGGTACTTTTAATGACTAAGCATATTTTCTTTCATTATGGATCTATACACAATTATATTTTATGTAGGTACGAATCAGTAAAACACTTCAAAGAAACATGCAAAAACAACAGGTTTATGGTGGAAGTACAACAGTTCGGAAGCAAATCTCGGGAACCGCATCTAGTGTGGCATTCACACCTCTGCAGGTTTTAAAAATTACACACTTTTTTATAAATGATTTTTAAAATGCTTGTTTTTTTTAGGGACTTGAAATTGTTAATCCGCAAGCGGCTGAGCGTTCTCTGGATAATGCAAAATACTTTTCAAATACCTCAGGATTTTTGTCCGTTGGCACAAAGAAGTAAATTCGTATGTTTTTTTTATTTTTCCATGGCATTAAAAATAAATGTAATATTTTCTTGTATCATGATCTATAATTATAGCATTGAATAATAAATATAACAAAGGTACATAAAAAATAATTTAAAGATTTTCTATTAGGCATCAAGACATATTCGTCCTTAAATAGCTTTCTTTTCAACTATTTTTATTTCCGGCTATTTGTTAAAATCGTTTAATGAATAAATCATTAAAATTATAAGAATACAAGGAACATGTTGGACGTTTTTATAGCCACTTTAGACAGAAAAATATGTGGGTATATAATGTTATATTATTAATGCATTTTTTGGATTAAAATAAGTCGTAACTTTTAAAAAAATATTGCGTCCGTTTTTTTTTTGTTACCATGAATAGATTTTTTAATGTAACTGTGTTTATATAATTGTTTCCATAAATAAATTATTGGACGAAAAACTATTTTTTTAACTAATTTAAAGCGTGAATACATGTGGATAGATATATTAACTATAATTGGTCGCATTTTATATTCTCATTATATATTATATATCAATGTTTGAGAGCAGCACTTTTGTTTTTTCGATCCTATTTATTATTTTTAATAAAATTCAAGTAAAAAAGTTTTTTACAAACTTAGAATTTTAACTCTGATAATTTCGAAAAAAAAATCCAGAAATAAAGATGCATACATGCATTAAAATTACGCTTACTTACTTTTAGAGATATATATGTTGTACATTGCGCCGGTTAGCGCACATCTAAACATAAAATATTTATATTTGTATTGTATATAAACGTCTGGTTTGCACCACAGTAGAAATATAATAATAGTTCTCTAGGTATTTAAGGTCGTAATCTGGCTACTTCATCTTCACTACTGCGGGGAGAATTTACAACTGTAATTTAAAGATGTAAGAGTTAACAGGTCTTTCAACCAAAGCGATAAACAGTGAGCTTCGGACATCATTTGTGTAAAGACCACATACATAATTTTCATTTTTTCAAATTATTATGTTCGTCGATTATATTCCAATAATGGCGACTGATAATAAAGCCTTTCATATCCCCTTAGGAAGATTTGAGATTAATTATTAATTATTTAACTTACTTAAAATCAATCCGGAAAAATCTCAAGCAATTTTAATTTGTAAACACACCTTAAGAATTGACAAAAAGCCATCTCCGAATCTCAATGGAACTCTAATCCACTTTTCCAACAAAATAAGAAATCTAGGTGTCACTTTTACTGAAAATCTTCTGTGGGACAATCATATAGCCCTTGCCTGTTCTGCAACAATACCCTTCGAAAACTAAATTCCGTTTATCAGTTTATCCCATTTAAAATCCACCGAAAAATAATTACGTCATAAGCTATGCCACATATATTATATTTTCAAACACTGATGCTGCAAACCTTAGAAAACTTAATCAGTGTTTTTGGTGACCGTGATCGTGATACTCTTGGCTCTGGGTGTCCCCTGTCCTTCTTTCGGACGGCAGTTTTTGTATAAATGGTAATGTACCATTCTCGGACGTATGTTTACAATAATCTTTTATTTGCACAATCAGCAACACAGATTCTAATTATACCAACTCATAATTGTGCTCGATTTTAAAATAGTTCCTTTTACGTAAATGCCTCTAAAGTGTGGAACAGTTTACCACATGATAAAAAATCCATCCGCAAAATCAGCAATTTAAAATTAAAAAGTAAAATGTTTAAATTTATTCGGCTAACCAGAAGCTGTGAAAATAATATTTAAAATGTAACTTTGGACATACATATTTATCATCACAAAATCCATCGATAATTAAAAAGTATTGTGCCCAAAATATAAAAGAAAATGAAAGTGATTTCCCGGATTTTCCGGGGTTTTCCGGGGTAGTCCGGGAGAATCCCGAGAAATATCCCGAGATTATACTGGGGAAATCTTGTTAATACCTCACAGTCACATTTCTTGAATTCCGGAAAATCAACAAAAATCCTTGAGAATCGGTAAAATCCCTGAAAAACTTTTTTTTTTTGGAAATCCTTCAAAATCTCAAGAAATTTTAGGAAATAATTAATAATTGTAATTTTTTGATTATTTGTTTTTCGTTACACGGGAATTTCGAGGGATTTATCAAGATTTATAGGTAGAAAATATCGGGGAAATCGCGGGGAAAATCTAAGGGAATCCCTTGGAAATTTCGAGGAAATCATGAAATTAGAGTGTCTTGTAAGTTTTAACGAAAAACTTAAAATTGGAACCGGCTATTTATAGAATGAGAAAATCTGGCCAAGATTGAACCGGGTTGCTCCGGATTACAGTCTACCGCGTTGATTTTAGCGCCGGTAGCTTGATATTAATGTGTCTTTAGTAATCCTGAGAAAATATTATATTATAAAAATGTTATTTGATAGTTAGTATATCGCCGACTTTAACCGGCCGTTTCTATAAAAAGTCGGCAGACAGCCGGCTAGAGAAAATAAGGAAACAGCGGCCGGCGGCCACCGATATATAAAAAATCGGCGGCCAGCCGGCTGTAGCCGGCCGGCTTACACCTCTGCTGCAGACTTACTGCTATCCACTTTTAAAAAATATTATACCATAAAATAGCTGGGATTATTTGAGCAAAGTCCACTACTCATGGTCTGACAAATGAATAAATGTGTAGTATGAATGTTAGAGAAAATAAATAATATAGTAATTTATATAGAAAGTAGTTGTTGTATTATTAACAAAATGTAATATCCTTTAAAATTTGTATAGGACTAACGTCCTTATGATAATTAATAAATGAATTTATAATAACAATAATAATTTATACATTTATATATATATGCCAATTCGTCAATTCTTTATACTTTGTTAAATTATATACAAATAAATAAAATAATAATAAAAATAACAAATAAGTAAGAACTAATAATAATATTAATATTAAACTTATTTTTATGATGTTTGCATTTAGTTTCAGGGAAACAATAAAATGTACGCAAATCAAGAAACATTTATAGTTTGTTAGACAAATCAGTTCCCCTACGATCCTTGAACCATATATTTTTCTGGGTTTGATTCGGTCTGATCCTTGCTCTATATGGTGACCGCAAACTAAATTAAAACAACTTCCTAGAAGTAAAATTGCAACCCGATATTTTTAATGAGTTTTATTCAGTATACACACAATTATAAAAAAATGAAATTGCAAATGTGTGTAAGTATAATGTGTTGTATAACTATAACATAATCAAAATAATATAATATAAAGTTGAAGTATATAATAGGGGTTATATTTTTGCTCTTTTGCTTTAATATACAGATTTCTTTGGAGTTTTATATCTGGGTAAGTAGAGAAAAAGCAAATCCAATGTATGCACTATGCTGCCCTGTATATTGTGTGAAAACTAATACATCAAAATGAGAAAACTTTGCCGTTTCCACAAACGAAATTATTCATAAAATATATTTTTTTAGTTCTCTTTGTATAGTTTTGATAGTAAGATGAAAACATTAATACAAACTCTCCACTAAAGTGAAGCTAGTTGGGCCTTAACGGGGACTATATAATATTTTATGCATAACTGTAGAATTATGCGGAAATATGGAAATATATGCAGAGTTTTAAAATATTTTTTAAAGTATTATGTTTTATGTTTTAATAAAATGTGATATGTTTTATAGTGTTGTGCTTTTTTCAATTTTGAATGTTCTTTTTTGTTTTGTTGGGGTTATAGGTTTTTAGTAGTGTCATATTTGAACTGAACGGCCTAAAAACTTATATGTATATATGATTAATTAAATATTTAACATATCCAGAAAACAAAACTTCTCCACTACTACTGCACGACAAAGTCTCTTATTCTCACGCTGACTGGAGTAAGTAAATAAAATAAATATAATTTTCATCACAATACGGGGAAGAGTTAAGTTTCAGTGTTATTAAAATTTAAATAAGTCGTTTAAGTTGTTTTTTCCGGATCGAAGTACCAAATTTTTAAATATTTGTAAAATAATAAATCTCAGGAGCAAAATCAATATTACGATATATTTTTTAAATTATATGTTATAAACAAATTATTAGGCCTATATTCATATATCTTCATAATAAGGTTTAAAAAATCTTTGGCAAAAATGAAAAGATTTAGAGTTTTATTTTACTATTTCACTTTTTTTTTTAAATTTTTATTAGAAAACCTATTTTTGTATCTATTTTTAATTTTAGTCTTAGTTATTTTAGCTAAAATTGCTATTAAATTAAAAAAAAACAATATTTTCTGCACCTGTCTCAGTACTTACCGTTGTGCAACAACGATCCGGGTTTGCAACCAATTTGCATTTGTCTCTACCACAGTGTTTATCACGTGTTTGCCCAGGGTTTTGAGGATGCAACAACGTATTCGTTTCAATTTTTTGTTTTTGCTTTTTCATCCCATTCTCTCTTTTTACCCTTTTTACCCAATTCACCCCTTTAATTAAAAAAAAAAACAATTATAAAATAAGCAAACTTCAGAATTTTGAAAACGCAGAAATTTGTAAAATTGAATAAAAAAAAATCAAAATTTTAAAACCGGAATTTTGAAAAACAGATTTTTGTAAGAACTGAATATAAAATCCCTAAAAAATTGTCAAATACTATCGTGACAAAATGTCCCCCCACCCCAAAACATTTTCTGGATCCGCCTATGGTGCATATGCCCGGTTTGTTTTGCCGCAAAGGCTCGATAAACTCATAAACATAACATTTATTATTAAATTAAACCTTTTTTTTAATTTTTGAGACGAGCAGACATATGAGCCAAGACAGCTTCGCCAACAACACTATTTCATTAGACATAAGCGCAAGAATGTATGGCGCATAAGTCTTCAGCGAGTAGATACAATACCGCAATCTACCTAAAGTACTGGCGCCATTGACTGTAGCACTTATGTCTTGTAGCACAGTAGTCCTTGGTCATTGTGCGTATATGGAACTAGCGCTTCTGTCCCCACACCATCCAAGACAGCTTCGCCAACAACATTATTTCATAAGACATAAGCGCAAAAGTCATAGGCGCCAGTACTTTAAGTATATTGCGGTATTGTATTTATTTTCATTTGACGCTTCGCACCGTTTTTTTTAAAACAAAAAAAGCAATCAACACAAGAATGTTATTATGAATAATGCTTCTTCAAATGACGGCTTTGTGTTTAATTCTGCCTTTCTCGACAAAAGTATGGCGCCTAAGTCTTTAGCGAGTAGATACAATACCGCAATTTACTTAAAGTTCTGACGCCATTGACTTTAGCGCTTATGTCTTATAGCCCAGTAGTCTTTGGTGCATTGTGCGGATATGGGACTGGCGCTTCTGTCCCCACACCTCATTTTTTAATGACAATTTTTTTAGTCTCTAAACTTTAATAATACATTATTTTTGTGTTGAAAATAAAATTATTAAAAAATTTAATTCTCAAATATGTAATCTGCAAATTGATGTGTTTTTTTATTTATTTAGTTAACCTCTGCCAATTCTCGGATTTCTCCGCAAGATTGGGTCTTATTTTTTTAAACAATTTTGTAGGATTTTAAAATCTATATCACTGACAAAGTGGAACTTCTCTTCAAATGAAAATCATTTTGATCCAAACATTTCCATAAAAAAAATATCTAAACTGCTGTTTTGCGGGATTTAAATCCTAGCAACCAAAAAAGTCTATTTGTTATATTAAAACTTTTATTTGGGATGCTTAAAATTTCTACAAATATACATAAATTAATTAGAATTAAATAAACGGGGTTAAAAATAAACTCACAATAGTTCCCCTTTATTTCCTTGTGTTATATGTGTCTTCCATAATCTGTTGTAATGATTTATGTATAAACCAAATACATTTAAGTTTAAATTAATTATGTATATATTCGTAATAACTTTAACAATTAAACATTACGTATAAATCAATTTTAGTTTAACTATATAAAATACATACTTAAAAATTTATACATAAAATCACTATACTTTTTTTGTTCTTTTCAAACACACACAATCATTTAATCTTTACGATTGTTTCTACCGTTAACTTACTCGCAGCCGATCAATAACCATCGTCACTTTTGGGCTATAATATTGCGTTTTTTAGGCATGCTTAGTGCGATTGATGATCAGGTTTTGGTGTTCATGTTATTGCTGGTTTCAACAAACTATAAACATAAGCGCACGTTTGCGTGTATTTTACCAAAGAATCTAAAAAAAACAATAAAAGATTTTATTCAAGTTCCTATGATTCTTAAGCCAAAACCCTGAATATGCTTAACTTCCTTATCAATCCAACAAACTTGGACAATAGCAAGGCCTGAATATTTCGCCAAATAGGGATTCTTCAGCTCCTTTTTTTAACTTTTGGATGAATAATTCTCATTTTCCTTAGACTTATACAGCTTGAGTGTTTCTTGGAATTTATTTTTATTTGAGAATAAACATTTTTTATTAATTATATTTTTATAGAGACAAAATATCAATAATATAAGGATCAGAGCCGAAATTCGAATTTATGAATATATATATATGATATAAATTAAAAAAATAATTACAAGGTTTATGTAGAAATTTCTAATTGATATAATATATGTAATAATATATGCTTTCAAAAACAAATAGTCCATTTCAGAAACGATTTAGATTTTTACTTTCTGTAAGTTACATCTATTAATACATCTATATATCGGGAAGTTCTACTGAGAAACTTTTTATCAAATTTAGTTTTTAGATTTTTTGAACACTGCATTAAATAAGTAAAAAAATATAAATAAAAGAATCGAATTTAGTTTTAACAAATATTAATATAGTGAATATAAGATCATAATCGAATTTATACTCGTAGTTTATAAGTTCATGCTGTGCAGTTGTGTTTCTAATATATTTAATAACAAGTTTGTTGGCATTTCAAATTTAAAAATATTGTAACGTGTATAGCGTACATGTACTCGTAGAACATATACAATATATTATACAAAAGTATACGTACACTCTACATTCGATCATTATGTTTAGGGCATAGCCAAACTTGATATTGTAAAAGTTTTTCGTGCTACAGTAATCTCAAAGCTTTTGTAATATTTCAATTATATTTGTAACACTTCTTAGTTCTTACTATATATACCATCAACCATTCAGATTGGCAACCAAAAAAATATGAATTAAATTTTAATTCAAAATATATGCATTATTGTTATGTTTTATTATTTTGTATATTGGCTTCCTTGTACCGTTTCCTTTGTTATTAATAAAAAGTTTGGTTAGTGGTTTTGTAGCTCCAGTTAATATTTATGAAGCTCGCAAACAAAAACGAACTTTGAATGTTTTATACTGTAAAAGTGTTATTTTTTATATTGTATACGAGTACAATGTGCGCCAAGTAGGTATTCATTTCAAATTCCAGTGAAAAGATTTTTTCAAAAGCATTATATATACTATTTTGACTGTATCCGTGTGTACGTTTTTGTATACATTATGCAAACCACATGTATGTAAAATATAGTATGTATCATTTCTACCTTTAAACTGTATTTTTAATAAATACATAATGTATGTGTAATGTATGTATATTTATGTATGTATGTACGTATATTGCAATGCGGTACTATACTTTGCGTTTAGGTAAACAAGAATAATACGTATATTAAA